>CM061919.1:39669821-39694296 GCA_031002005.1 Vandiemenella viatica
GCACGACACGACGCGGCCTGGGGAAACGGCCACCAAGTCCCGCTGGGCGAGAAAGCTGGACAACCCCTGTGGCACTATTCTGGCTATTCATGCGTGGGTTCTCTGACCTCGTCTAGCGTGGTCAACGGTAAAACTTCGTCCATGACGGAAAGTATGCAATCTGCTCTACTCAGTAATCGACCCTGAGATATCACTCTAACTGCTTAAAAATTAAAGACATTAAAAAATGTGTAATTGTTCATATCTTATAAACAAATGGTCATGTTTGCGTATTTCACCATGATCAAGTTTCAATAAATTGTACACCCACTTTTCATTCATCTTATTAATTCCAGTTAATATGTTATGTGATTAGCAAAAGATTCATAAGATTCAAACTTGATAATTTCTTTTTAAATTGTAAAAACAGTATGATTGAGAAGTTACTTTTTTTATTTAAAAAGCAGACACTACAGTAGTTACGTTCGTGACGAGGGTTTTGTCATGATATGGTATAATTTTATTATTATAACGAAATGGTTTTCTAAACAGCAAAAAATTGCTCTTTCTCTTAGAGAGCTCATAATGTAAGTCCGGTTACATTTTTATACCACAGTGCGCAGAGCGCTCGAGTTTCACATACTATTTACCGTATTGTGCAGTCGGAAAATGAGAGACATATTAGTAAAAATTATGAAATCATGCAATTAATTTGAGAGAGTTCTCGCTTGAAGTCAGGCGGCATTACAGCAGTTCGAAGAGTAGCACTTAACTCTGAGGTTATATTAGGAGCGTTGAGAGGGCCTTTCGCACCATTACGAGCTCCTAACTTTGATTCATTCTTATAAAAACGGCCTTCCTTTGCTTGTAGGTATCAGCGTCCTCGAAAACTCGACGCCCAACACCAGCCTATAGATCACATTGATTTGATTCCACCTGAAATAGTATTGTCTGTATCTGTCAACAATCGAAAAGCGGTCTGGTGGCTCAGTTGTTTAAAGTGCACAGCGGTGGTTTTGAAGGTTCTTAGTTTGAATCCCAGTCTTGGCTGGAATTTTTTACTGGAGTTAAAACTGGCATTCTCCTCTGGCAAATCATATTTATTTTAATGTGAAGATGCTAGTACGCTCCGTAGTTCGGATTCCACGTTAAACTTTACTTTTTGTATACCTACTGTCATTACCAGGTAATAGAGGCGCATTGCGCAACCGGTAAAATCCTATGTCACTTGGTCTATGAGACCACATTAAATTATATAGTTATGGATCTCTATTTCATAAGCAACACAGCAAAATTTTTCTGAGTTAATTCGTGAGACTGTACAAGTAACTTGTATTTCATGTTTACTTTGCAAATATAAAAATTCTTTCATTTCGTAATTTACTTCGTCCGTCTTGCTACTGAACAAATTGCTTTCAATACCCTACCCATCTTCATTGTTTGAGCTGTATACGTATAATCTAATTCCTGGTGAAAAAATATCCTACAAATAAAAACAGAATTTCAATCCATGGAAGCATTTATTCATAATAATGTTTACATTAACCCGTTTTGGATTGTTTACTAGAAAGAATGTCTTCAGTTTATGAGAAAAAATTTACAGATACTCTATGCAAACTGTTGTCTTGGTGATTTTAGAAAAAAAAAATATCTTACATGTTACAATAAAACTGACGGGACTAGTTCTACATTTCACTTCAATCTGCTTTTATCTAACAGACTAAATACTTACACGATTCTGTATGGTAACAAATGAAAAGTAAGAAACCTTCTGCTACTGCATACTGCTTGAAATTGAACGTTGAGGAAGGTGTGGATTCTTATGTTTTGTTGAGGAGTAATATTATTGTTATTGCTGAAACGACTTTCAACATTAACTCACATGCATTAGGAGATAACCGTTCCTGCACATCAATACCATGATATTACAATTTACAAAATTAAGATCTACAATCTTTTCTGGGCTAAGATAATGTTGTTATGTAATTATTTTAGATCAAAATGAATGACTCCACTTTCTAGATGGAAAAATGAAAGTTGATTTTAAGGTGTTTATCACCTCGATAATGCAGCCAGCTGCGTGCAGGAATCGTAATTCCGGGACAAGCATACGGCAAATAGTCGTACTTTACCTGTATTTCCTTGGTCGATGAAGTAATCGGAATCCTAAGATGATTTATAGGTGTACAAATGGGACACATTCAAGGTTTCCACTAAAGATTGGCGCGAAGCGATACGACCAACTATTGGTTGTTGAAAATGACGTCACCGTAGGAGCAAGCAGGAGCAATGGATACAAGAATGTAGCACCTGTTTGAAATTATGTATCTTACGGATGCCGACAAATTAATTCAAAGAAAATGTGTGAGAACTTGATTGTAAGATTCGCATACTTTCTTGTGTCTTTTTTTCGTATTTATTTCGTAGATGTGGACAACAAACGAGATTTTCTCTTCCGTACAGTTTCGCATCCCAATTCCGTAAACGAATAAACATTGCTGTCCTTACACAATTTTGACATTCACTGAAACATCTGAATACTTGTCAACTATTTTGCAACAAAGGGTTTTAGCAATATTCTTTGATTTGATATTTCTTAAAAATCAAATAACAGTTGTTTTGCAATAGCGTGTGATGTCACTGCTTTATAAACAATATCCATGTTTTATATTTCTTTCCTATTAATAAAAATTTAATCTGGTTTTTAGAAAATATATTCTTAAGTGCCTTTGTAATCTTGTTGTGTACTAACTTATTTCTATTACTCCCGAGCGCTCTTTGTTTCCTGAAAGTTGCTGTCAAATCCTCTTGCACATATTTGTTCATGGTCTTCGGAGTTAAACATGTAGCATCCAGTTTTTTCGTATATCCTTGAAGATTATCCATCTGTGTTTGTAGATATTTTGATTCACTTAGTAACTTAAGTGATAAAATATTTAAGTTTGGAGTCATTGCAGGTTAGAAGGTGGTTCAAAATAATAATAGTGAGCATTTACAAGAAATATACTGGCGATGAGGCCTGAATAAATGATGATGGAAGGTTTAGAAATAGCAGGTGGAAAGTAATAGAGAAACATAATAATTAATTAGCAATCGGCGACTAGCATCTGAGTGGAGGAAAGCTTTAATTTGTAGGTATGGGAGTAGGAGACTAAAAGAAATTACCTAAGGAGATAATGAGCGATATATGTACCACGTAGTGTAAAGGAAATTAAGATAAAAATACTTATGAATTATATGAAGATGTATAGGAAAAATGCATTTATGTTGAAACGTCAGAGCCCACTTTTTTTTTTTTTTTTTTTTTTTTTTTTGCTGCAATTTTTTTCACATGTCTGGTTTGATATGCATCAGTTCTGATGCTTTCGTTTTGCTGATGTTGTTCAGTAAACTATGAATGACAGAGGTATTAGGGAAGATTTACCTACATTGTAAATTCTTTCGAAATGATGACATGTGATATCAATACCTTCACTTTTTTTCTGTAGATGTACAGCCGGTGACAGTATATTCTGGCATGTTAATACAGTTTACACGATGTTTTAATCAAAATGACGATCATTATACCGCATTATAAGCTTAAACGCTCCGTCAAAACAACGTTCTCTGTGATGACGTCATGCTCAGAGCCAGAAAACTGAGCCGGGTCTGTGCGCATGCAATGGGTTCCTTCCCCTCCCCCCCCCCCGGGTCACATAGATCATGTTACAAGTAAAAATGGCAGAGCGTTCCGCTTTCGTTGGAGTTACATGAAATTACTTATTCAGTAACCTCAAATACCTCTAAATACCACATATCATGGCGCAGTTTTGAATTTTATGAAAGTTGGATTTTTCTAATTATTTTGCTATTCTCTATAGGCTTGTTAGTAGGTAATGTCATTGGATACGTAGTGTGTCGAGGGTAGAAGTGAGTGACAGTTTCCCGGGGTTAAAGAAACCAAGCTTTGCTATCTTTCATTTTTTGTTGAGGTTTCGTTGAGATCATTGGAGAGGGGAGAGAATGGGGAATAAGAAACGGGAAGAATTTGTCAATGGTCTTTCAGAATGAGCTATCTCACTACACCGGCATTCCCCTTGAGTAATTTCGGGAAATGACTTGCGGCGGATTCGAACCCACGTCCTCCCGAATTCCAGGACTCGATATTCAATGGGAATCAGTCTGAGTGCGACTTAGCAGACGTTCCGGAACTTTTAATTTCGAATTTAAAATCTTTGGATCTGTAAAGAATAGAACATTGGTCTCACTCTCAGTAGTCGTTCTTTGTATCCACTACACTATGTATTCTACCTATTTTTAAATCTATTTCCACACAAACTTGAAATCAGAAACTGTGTGACTCTAGTAAATCATTCTACTTTAAAATATTAACTTTGATGGATGTTGTAGCTGAATTGAGAGAGAAGTTTTTATTTTTTATTGCTTTACACCTCGTCTACGGCTAAGGTCATTAGAGGCGGTATGGGACTGGGGACAAGGAACGGGCCATGGCTTTTTTGAAGGAAGCATCCCGGCATTCACCTGGAGTGATTGGGGAAACCATGGAAAACTCAAATCTGGATATCCGGACGGATTCGAACCCGCGTCTTCTTGAATGCTAGGCCCGAACGTTAACCGTTCACACCACCACGCTGGCGTGTGAATTGATAGAGAACTGATTTGAGGGGCCGTGTGGTTGGATTTCCATAACAATAATCCTGGAAATTGTCGTGATTTTTATGAATCTCCTATGCAATGATTGTTGAAGAAAAATCAAAGAACCACAGGGGCGTGACACTAACCACGTTATCTGATCGCTACTCACGAAGGTCAACAATATGCTCCGGCAACTTGCCTAGAAGAACTGAATGAATAGAATAAATTTCACATTCATAAATCTTTTTGTATGTACAATGCACATTGTGCACGTATGCAAATATTTGTGTTTGTGTGCAGTCCCTTGCACACAAAGTAGTTCAGCAGCCTTGTATCGCAGAAAGTTGAAGTTTTAAAACCAACATTACAAAATAAACTAGATGTTATAATTATTTAATTTTTCAGCCGTGAATGGAAAAAAAAGTTTCCTTTATTCTCCACGTTAACTACCCGAAGTTCCTCGAGCACATAAAATTCCCCGTCGCGTGTGCGCTGGGTAATGTGGTTATTCTGCGCCAAACTTTCTGCTACAGCCTGTTCTGAATTTCATACCGTCCGCTACTGCACGAAACACACCTGGCACACAACAAAGTGCACCGCGTGTTTTTGGTAGCTGATCAAATTTGAAGGTATGCTGGTTGATGGCTATGAAAACACATTCACAATATGTGGGAAGGGAGCTCGTTGCTACGAAGATGATTATCTGTTTTGCATTCTAAAATTAGTTTTCGCCACTGATAATTGCGTTATCCGTTTCAAGTAACAAGCGGCGTTGGCTCGGTTCTGTTATTACGGAGTGAAATTGCGTTGGTCCAACGTGCACCGGATACTGTGCTTATTACAGTTGCAAACAAGTTGATTGATTGTAACCGAGAACTGGGTCACCGGTCTCCATCACCGGTGATCGACACAGTATGTTTTTTCATTGTGTTCTCGTTTTTTTCCCATAGTACGTGCAACTAAGCAGAAGCGATAATACGTTTCTGCATGAACCGCTGGATGCGAACTGAAATGACTGCGTGAAAAGAATCCATGAATTTTTATGTTTTCCATTAGATCAGAACTGAAAAATCTGTTATACGAGTTGAAATAAAATCTCTTTCATTTGTGCTTGATGTCTTTTCATTCACATGCGCTACGGTTTTTCTATAATTTCAATAATCAAAATACTATTAACATTGGACTAAGAAAAACTGGCAAATATGTAGTCCAGAATTTAAATGTAAAGTCATTCTAATCAAAAACTTAATAGCTTATACGGTGACGGCCATGAATTTTTTGAATTGCTATCATGTTTAGTGGTACATGGGTCGAATAGCTAAACTCAACATTTTAAACATGTTGGTTTCGTCCTCTAGTAATATCATTGTTCCTGATTCTAACTGTTAATTTCATCAATTAAATTTTTAACGGATACTTAAATGAGAATATGTTTTAAAGTTTAGACAACGGTTATTGAGTATGTAATGTGTGAACGTTTGCAACTTTGATTCCTTATGCCATCAGAATATTTCCGAGATCTGAACTATGGAGTATTTCTGAATAATCCATGTTTTGAATCACAGAATATGATACCATTTCCGCAATGCGATGGGTTTACTAAGCGTGAGTGAGCGAGGAATGTTATAGAGGTTTCACGTACCTAGAAATTTTGGTGAAATTTTTACTTTCGTAGAAGCAGTTGTGTTGCTGTTTCTGCGTCTTTTATATACGGTACATGTTTTTTTTGTTTGTTTAATGTTAATCCATTTCTATATCTGACAGTGGTTCCAGTATTTGCAAACGTTTTTGTTAATGTTGTTACAGCTCTATGAAGTGAACACGGTAACTACTTAAAAGACACCACACACAAAGGTAAATTATGACAGTTTTAAAAAATACGAATTGATTGCTCTCATCAACGTCCATCTATATCATGATATATCGTATTAGGAACGTTAACACAGGATTACTTAGAAGCGGTGAAAGTTTAGGGTCTTGGGCAAAGAGAGGCCTGGACTTGAAACTTCTTCGTTATATATCTATACATAAACAGCGCTAAACAGTCTACGACAAATGGTGAAGTTTCGTTATGTTGTTGGTGGTGAAATATGTAACTTTTTAAAGTTTAAATTTGTAGATATTGATAAGCCTTTACTTGATGATGGAGACAAAGCAATTCATATTCGAAGCTCTGTAATTATCACTACACTTATTCTCCAGAATTCGGGAAATATTTCATCTCGTAATTGCCGAAAACGCCTTATATTATGAAAAACAATGATGAACGTAATTTTATGCATAAATGAGATTTTTAAAATAAATTATCAGGTAAATGATTAAAGTGTTACAATTTCAGGTTAAAAATTACTAAGCTAACTCTTCCTAAAGTAATGTGACTGTATTAGAAAATCTGAACTGAAAATTAAATTATGTTCACCGAAGACAAACTATAACGATTATTTTGAGTGAAAAGAGGAATATTTAAACTAAACACCGTAACTCAACTTCAGAGGGAATTATATGAGAATTATTTTCATGGAAAACACAGAATCATATTGAGTTCTTTACTAAGTTTTTAGAGATGACAATATATATATATATATATATATATATATATATATATATATAAATTGTGGATAACGAAGTGTTTACATTGCGATGAGTGACATACGTATACATAAATAACATTGTTTACAAAAACTAACTATGAAGACAGTGATAAAAAAAATACTGTACCCTTGTTTTATTGCTTATGTTTTAGCACTAAGACTGTAGGAAAGAAGAAGTAGGACTATCTGTTCAGTGAACTTGCAATGCCGCACGCTGCAAGTTGAAAGAGCGGTAACGTCCAACCGGCCGTATTTTATTCGACCGATTAAAAAAGAGGGCGCCCGCCCAGTCTCTCTGTCTTTCAGATCTCGTCTGTCTCACTTTGCGATTGGATTGTCCCGTGCATCTTCTTTGCATTTCAATCTAGTTCTCCCGGTCCTGTGTCCCTTTTTGCTTCCGAGCGGCGCGTACTACATTTTGTTTCCGGGAAGTTGGTTGCGACCATAAAACCCGGAGTAATTTAAGGAGATTGGACCGCAGCTGCTGTGACGGGAGCGGATGCAAGGAGACAGATACAACCGTTAAATCAGCTCCACCGTGAAAAGGAGTGCTTAAGTAGCTAAGGCGGTGAGATAGGGAACAGTAACTAGCAAACGTTCTCAGTGAAGACAGCGGAAGAGGAACGAAGTAGAACTCGTCCGAATGTTTCAAAGCTTGGAAGAAACCAGGATGTAGCTCTCGCCGTGTGAGGTATCTCAAGATACGCAACGTTACAAAATTTTGTTATGTAGATGACAGCAATTGAGATAAATATGACATTACATAGAAAAGCTTGTTAAGGGCATTTTATGACATGAGTGAGCTCTATCAAGTTTTTCAAGCATTTGACGAGCGATTAACAATGTAATTAAATGTGAAGAATCATCAGTTAAGATATTATAACTGAAGCAGTAATACCAAAGCTGTTCAGAACAGTGAAGATTTTTCTAAATAATACGGCCAAGTAGCACAATTATTATTACAAGTTTACATAAGTTTCTAAGTATTGAAATTTATTTTCTTAATATTATTTTATTCTTTGAGAGAATGGGTCAGTATTACTGTAAATTCCTTTTAATGCAGCCCTTAATTGTTTACTGTTTTGGGCGCCGTTTATTACTGTCTTTGATAGATGTTTATTATATAGTAATTAGTTTATCGAAGAAATAGATTAGTTTTAAATTTTTACACGAAAGTTTGCAGCTACCAGTTCTAAATACGATTCCGTTTCAGATATACTTGTCAATTTTATATTATAACTTAGCTGACATCTAACAGTTTTAGAGTAATACGACCAACAGACATGAGTAGCTTGTAGAAATTTAATTAAAATGAGAATACTGTAATTTGATACTATTATCAGAAGAAAATATATCGTGATAGTGTTTCCTTACATAATAATGACGACAATTTTTTGAAAAGTTTACAGTTCCCAGGTTGGAATTTTGAATCCAACATATTTATATCGCGACGTTCTTGATAAACTACTTACAGTTTTTCTTGCTGTAACTAAAGTAATATAGCGGAATTTTATTATTAAATGGTGTATTTTTCTCCACCACCTTTTGCCCACCGTTGGCATGGTCAGATATAGAGCTATGGTTTTACGGCAGCATGCCCTTGCTAACACTAAGCATATACGAGTATTTTACCTTCTGCCAGGTTCTACTAAGTACTACTGGGAGAAGTGAAGTGTGAAACGTGTAGCTATTACTATTACTATTACTCTGCGATTCACTAAAAGTGTGTGGCAGAGGGTGCATTGCACCTATCCGAAAGGGTAATAGTTTGGAAGGGATATAAGGGATATGGTAGGAGGCTCCCATGGGCTATTGTGAGGAACCATCCCAGCATTCGCGTGGAATGATCTGGGAAAACCATGGAAAACCGTGATCAGGATGGCTGGAGAGCTTTATCAAAAGCTACTCCTGTCGGAAATTAAGTTTACTCGCCCGGTAAATCCCTTCTATTCCATTCCCTAATCGCTCGCGGAAAAAATGAATACAGGAAAGAATCGGTTCGGGCACTGATTTCTCTTATCTTATTTTTTACGGTCATTCCGAGATACGAATGTTGCTGGTAGCAATATTTCTTTGCTGTCATTCTGAAATATGTCAGGCGTGAATTTTTCAATTAGTTTCCGCCGAGAGCAACGCCTTCGGTGTTCCTGGTCTTCCCAACCTCCCAACATAACTCCTTCAGCATCGCACTTACGCTTTCCCTCCAACTATATATACCAGTCACGAATCGTGCGGCCCTTCTCTGTACCCTCTCTAATGCCTCCATTAACCCCTTTTGATGGGGACCCCATACAGAACAACAATATTCCAAGGGAGGACGTACTAGTGACTTATATGCAATCGATTTAACTTCAGGAGTGCATTGTTTTAAATTACGTCCTAGAAATCGGAGCATACGATTTGCTTTCCCAATTACATTCTCGATATGTTCATTCCACGACAAATTATTACGAATTGTTACCCCTAGGTATTTAGCGGAATCGACAGTTCTAAGGACAGTACCATTAATTGTATATTCAGAGCTAAATGGTGTCACCTTTTTACTTATACGCATGACTTGGCTCTTTTTAGCGTTTAACTCCAACTGCCAGTCTTTACACCACGCAATTATTTTCATAATATCGTCTTGTAACAAAGCGCTGTCTTCCTGGGTTTTGATTTCACGATAAATAATAGCTTCATCGGCAATAATATTTTCATTAATGTATATGAGAAACAACAGAGGCCCTATCACACTTCCCTGGGGAACACCGGACCTCACCTCGGTAAATGAACGCTCACCGTCGAGAACTACACACTGTGTTCTCCCCTTCAGAAAGTCTGCAACCCAGTCGCATATTTGTCTAGATATGCCGTAACCGCGAAGTTTCCTAAGTAACCTAGTGTGAGGCACAGTGTCGAAAGCTTTTTTAAAATCTAATAGAACTATATCAACCTGGGATTGCCCATCTATAATACGGCACAAGTCGTGAATCAAAAGTGCAAATTGTGTTTCGCAGCATCAGCCTTTTCTGAATCCATGTTGATTTGCTTATCTTCATCCAAAAACCGCATGACATTTGAATAGATGATGTGTTCTAAAATCTTACAAAATACTGATGTTAACGAGATCGGTCTATAATTTTGAGGATCATTAACATTCCCATTTTTAAACACTGGACTTACGAAGGCGGTCTTCCATTCGGCTGGTATTTTTCCTTCATCCAAGGAGGCGGTATATAATTTCATCAAATACGGTGCAATTTCCTTTGCGTACCTGGAGTAGAATCTTGTAGGAATACCGTCTGGTCCGGGAGCCTTATTTGTTTTTACATTCATAAGTAATTTAGTTATTCCCTGGACATCAAGAACGAGATCATTCATAATTTTGTTGGTACGATTGGCAAATGTCGGAATCTCCTCTGAGTTTTCTGTCGTGAAAGCTTTTTAAAAAATATTATTCAAGATTTCTGCTTTCTCTACGCTAGTTTCGGATAATTCCCCATTTTCCTTAATCAGTGAAGGCATAACCTTACGAGAGCCTCTTAGTAATTTGACATACGACCAGAACTTTTTTGGATGAGTAGTCAGATCTTCGGACAAAGTAATGGATTGGAATTCTTTAAACGCATCACGCATTGCCTTACGCACTTCCGCTCGTAACTGGACTAATTTAGCACGATTAGACGAGCCCCCCGATTTCTTTACCATGCCATGTAAACGCCTTTGCTTCCTGAGCAATCGATTCACTTCCCTATTGAACCACGGAAGGTTCTTACTTACTTTAATAAGCTTCTTAGGAACAAATTGATTTAAACCGTTCCATATTATTTCTTTTAACTTAAACCAAAGTTCATCAACATTTGTATTTAGCGAGTAAGTTTAAAAATTTTTCGTCAAGTGATCAACCATACCCCCATCTTTTGCCTTATCGAAGAAATATACGAGTTTGTCTTTGTCATGCTTCAAATACATACTAGATTTTAAAGTTAGCACAACCGCCTTATGATCACTTATACCATCTTCTACACAAACTGTATCTACAATATCAGTATTACTTATAAGAAAAAGATCCAAAATGGATGAGGAATCTTTAACGCACCGCATTGGCTCTTGAACCATCTGTGCACGTGTCCCAATTAACCGACGGTAGGTTAAAATCACCACCCATGATCACTATATGTCCCTGAAATTTCTTATAAATTTTATTAAGCGACTCTCTGAAGTATTCTGCGTTAGCCAAATCAGAATCCGGAGGTTGAT
The DNA here is from genome assembly GCA_031002005.1 of Vandiemenella viatica. Taxonomy (NCBI): domain Eukaryota; kingdom Metazoa; phylum Arthropoda; class Insecta; order Orthoptera; family Morabidae; genus Vandiemenella; species Vandiemenella viatica. Next base: position 39,681,269 of record CM061919.1, read on the forward strand.
AAAATGACCCGATTATAAACTTTAAATTTTTACCAATTTTTACCTTGACCCATAACAACTCGCAAAAATCTTCAGTTTCGGTTACGACAGAACAATTAACGGTTTTGTTAACGGCCACAAACACACCCCTGCCCATTGAGACAGCTCTGTCTTTCCGAAAAACATTGAAATGAGGGCCAAACACTTCGCAAGATTCTACCTCTGGCGTCAACCAGCTCTCAGTTCTTCGTATTATATCGGCATCATTAGTTGCCACTGCGGCATGGAAATCGGCTACTTTCCCTCTAATACTCCGACAATTTAGGACCATTACCCTTAGCTGCTTTGTATTATTTGTGGAGTCTAAATTCGTATTTTCCCTATACGCATTCTGACGGGAAATGGGTGCAGTATTAGGGGCTGCGACATTCAACTTATTCGCACCATCACCACCAGAACCAAGATCAAAGTTATCGGCATCTCCTCTTCGATGGACTGAATGATCCTCGGGCCTAAAGGTGTTCATAAAAAATGATTTACATCAAGACGATTCCATATTTTAGCAGCCACCTTAGTCGCCATTTCCGGTGTGTAGTGGACGTCCGACCTGTCAAATGCGTCCCAGCTGGCAGCTATCATCGGTCGAAGATCAAAGAAGCCCCAGTTGTTTCTGCGACACAGCTCCTACAAACTACAATTCAAATTAAAATATTCCACCATACGGCGGCCTCCGCATAGTCGATGCGCGGCACGACACTACAAATGGAGAACTGCAACGATACCGAATTATCCCGTGCGGCTTCATACGCCTTCTTGCCCAATTTGTCCATAGATTTCACTATATCTGCAACAGAAACGCGACACGAGTCATTAGTACCGACGTGCGCAGCTACTCTTTACTGACGCAATACGATTCTCTGATTGCTTTCGGAATGGCCTCTATGACACGTGGTACGGTTGCTCCTGGAAGACAAACAGAATGCAAGTTAGAATGAGGGTCTGCACCCTTCTTCGTGGCTAGTTCTTGAAGCGGTTTCTTCAAACGTCGGACGTCGGAGCTGCCAATGACCAGTAAACCTTTTCCTGGCTTCGCTCGGGGTCTGCGAACAAATCTTCTCTGCTGCTCTTCTGGGCCATCCACATTTGAATCTTCAGCCTCCTGCAACACGGAAAACGCATCCCTTAATGGCAAGATATCATTTTCCCGTCAGCTGACTGGGAATTTCGACGCCTTTCTCCAATCCACATGGTGCCACACGGTTTCAGCAACAGTTTCTTAAAAATCCCGACTTGTCGGTTCTGCTACGGTTGGCTGTAGAATTTCTTCAACGCACTGCCGTTCCTCGTCTATGATGCTCCATACCTCTGCTTGAAGGGATGCCATAGTAGTAAGGATCTCCTCGAGAGCCAGACGCCTAATGGAACACATTGCACAAGCCATATCCCTTGAAACAGCAAAAAACGGAATAAATATATCAAAAGACAAAAAACGGAGATTGCTGCTAACGGCTGCTAATTCACTACCTAAACAGAAAATTCAAAGATAAACACAAGAACTAACTAGCACACTTTCAATCAAACACAAAAGTCGGTGACTGCGGCTAACGGCAGATCACTACCTAAACAGGAAATATTCAAAGATAGCAACAAAAACTAGTACAATTCAGATCACACACAAAAGTCAGCTACTGCTGCTACGGCTGCTAAACACAACTGACTGGATCACTACCTACACAGAAAATTCAAAGATAAAAACAAAGTCTATCTAGCACACTTTGAATTAAAAACACAAGAAAATTGATGACTGCTGCTAACGGCGGCGGTTGCTCTACTGTGTTCAGCCTATGATAAGTATATCTTTGATTGCAAAATGTGTTGTTTATGAAGCGGAGATTGGGACCGTGCAACCATTCGCGATGATGGCTGCGGATAACAGCCTAACTACCGCAGTCAAGACGGCCTGCATGCGGAATCCTGGGCACGTGCCCGGTTCCGTTTGTGGTGTGACAGCGTCACCCACAATGAATATAATTAAATTATTATTAATTATATTCATAATTCCTTTTTTTCTTTTTATTATATTCAAGTTTATTAATTATTTAATCTTGCAACGTGTAATTAAATTGTAAATAATTAGGGTTGTCTGAATAGGTTAAATGTATGTTTAAAACCAGGGCGGCCAAAGGTATAGTTTATTATAAATTAATTTTCTGTAGACTCATGGCTCAGAAAGGTTGAATATTGAAGGCTGGAAACTGCCATTTCGGACGGTTGGGGATGGAACAAAGCGAGCGGAGGCGACTCGGTGGCGCCGGGCCAGCCCGGCTTCAGTTCCGTTTGAAATAGGACGCTGACCTACCCCTACCCCGCTACTACCCCGAAGGCCACGTAGAAAACGCGCGGAGGGAGACGGCGAATGCGACGCATGATATTAAACACGTGACGACGGAAATGTGTAGATAGCCAATCCTGAACATTTATTGGGGTCTACAATACTAATTCCGTGGAGTTCTTTTACATGTGGCGAGCAACTAGCCGAGGAAGAAGAAGGAGCCATCTTAGACATCACTTGGGTCCAAGACGAGCTGGTGAACAGACGTGTCAGCCGGCACGCTCTCTGATGATCATTGTGGTTGATCATTTCTTGCTTTGGAAAAGCGAGATGTTGAGTGGCATGCTTGCCATTATTTGGAAGTTATGCTAATAACGCGGGCGTAGCCGCTTATTTAGCTTCCATTGCTGCAGTGGCATTGTGTTTGTCGCTCACCATCACGGCGATGATTCTATGGTAATGTACCAGAAACGACGGTCACTATTCAGTGGATTTTAACAGACTTATGAGCCCTTAAGCGACGCCTGGGTTAAGACTCTGCTCCCGTCACTTAAATTCTGAGCTAGCCGAATTTATATTTCGATTCAATTTTTTTTCTTAAGCATCTTGCTGTTTGTTAATTCAATTTTGATGCTTTTCATTCACTTTATACGGCGCCCCCTGGGATTTTCCTTTGTACAGTAAAAATGTTAGCTTCAATTTGATGGCCTGTGTTGCCACGTTATTTCAATGTTAACTCTGCTGTTCCTATTACTTGTTTGAGATATTTCATTCAGTTTTGTTTGCTTACTCCGGCGAATTGTAAACGTCGGGTATTGCTTGCTTTTGCTGATCTAATTGTGTTCAACGTAACGTTAATTACTACCCGACCTTGTATGGCCACAAGACTCAATAAATGAGGTTTTATTTTGTGTCTGAAATTCATGGTTCTAGTTAGTAACCTATAAGATCCCCTTATAGCATCATTAATATATATGTATTTTTCATTTTCAGGAATTATTTTAGATTTTAATAATTCCCCCCTCCCTTTTTTGGCAACTCACGTTTTTCTTAACGGTAGCCAACAAATGGTCTCTTCACAATTGACGCTGCCAACCTGGGGCTCAAACAAATTAATTTGCAAGTCGAAATTATTTTGAGAAATTTTACAAGTCTTAAAATCCATGGATGTGACCTGTGTTGATTTATTTTATTATTTTAGAATAAGTTTTATGTTGAAATTTGTTTGCTTTGTTTGCCATGCTTGATTTAAATTTAAATGTGTGATTTATTTCAATCAGTTGTTCAAGTATATTTTCGTTCACTTGCATCAAGCATGGTTAGTTTAAAATTATAGATAGAGTCAGTGCTTTTGAAATTTTAATGCATGGTAAAAGTTAAGATTTTTCTTTATGCTGATTTTGCTCATGTGTTGAGGTATTTGTGTCGCATGAAACATCATTGTTTTTCCTTGTTGTTTAATTTTGGATGGGTTTTATTTCATGTTGAAGGGATTTATGCGCGAAATTTGTTTAATGCTGTACTTTTCGAGTTAAATCGTGCCGGTTGTATTTTGTTTGTTGTCGATTGTTCAAATTGTTCGGAGTTGAAATTTTGTATCTTACGATCAAATCTATGAAGTTGAGGTCACGCACCATTAATAGGGCAGATCGATCAATTATTCGTAACATTTCCGGGCAAACTAACGCGATGGATCAAGCACCGGAAGTACGCGACATACCGTTGGCGGACAACGAGTGTAATGATACTCCTAGTACGCGTAGCATCCATTCAAATGCATCATTAGATGGGGAACAGTTAGGGATTTTTCCAACCCCAGACAATGAAACCGTTCAAAATTCACCCATGCGGGCAGAAGTTGAAACACGTGCGTCGCAAAGTACGGCGACCGCACAACCTCAAGACCCGAACCTAATCCTTAACATGCTGGCGGAATTAAGTAGACAAATGGCTTCGCAAACAGAAATGAACAAGAAATTGGATTCGAAATTGGATGCACAAAGTCAAAGTTCTGTCTCATTGAGGGAGGAGATAACTAAGCAAATGGCTTCGCAAAATCAGAAATTAGATGCACAAAGTCAAAGTTCTGTCTCATTGAGGGAGGACATAAATCAGCGTTTGGATGCACAAAATCAAAAATTTGAGTCGCAAAATGCTTTGTTGAAGGGCATGGACGGAAAATTGTCCGTTTTTCGCGAGGAAATGACCCGTGAAATGAGTGCATTCAAATCGGAGATGCGAGCGAATGTTTCAGTGTTGGAGAGACGCACAGATACGATTCAGGCAACATGCACTGCATTGCAGGAATCAAGCGCGGAAATCTCGAAGCGTTTGGACGCGACCGAAAAATCTATCGAGCACGTGCGGCAAGAAAGCCACCAGAGTCTCGGTCAGATCTCGGAATTCATCCACGAGATTAAGGGCAATACTGAAAGAAGCTTGCAGGCTGTAAATGCAAAGGTGTCGGAGGTTGCGAGTTCGGTTGAACAAGTACAAACGGCACAACAGGATTTGCAAGCGTCACAGCAAACACTCGCTCAGAACACAAACTCAAAGCTGGCGCAGTTGGAATCCAAGGTGACGGAAATAAGTAATTCTGCCGCAGTTGACCTTCAAAATCACGGGCAAACCGCTGTAGAGTTAGAGCATGCTCACTACAATCAATCTGAGGAAGAATTGCAGGTTGCAGATGAGACGTTCAATGAACTCAACACTCAGCGTATGATAAAGGAAATTTGCTGCTTGAAGGCAAAAATTTCTGAGCTCAGGAATTTCAATTGTTTGTATGATCATGGGCCGAAAGAAAGGGAACGTCAGTCGGGAAAATACAAGGCATTCCTAGGGCACGAGGCTAAAGATTTGCAGTACACATGCTTCCTTCAAGCCAGAGAAGTGTCCGTAAAAGTTTCATTGTTTGAAGAAAAGCGAAACGGTCCACCGAGTTCGCGATTTCTAAACATCGGGTGGAAATTTTCCGTCCGCAATGTCGAGTGCAACGGGAATCAATTTGTTCACTCCTTGCCCTCAGGAAATTCACGCTTACGGATGCGGGGTTTGAAATGTTTGTCTGAGTGGTTTATTGAGATTGGTCGGAGTGAGATGGTTTGTGACGTGGCACTGAGTACGCAAAACCTCGTGGTCAGCCGTGTCGGTGACCTGAGTAACTGTACATGTGCCGGAAACACCAAACCATCTGCCGAATCCGCTACCAAACACCTGCAGCTTTGCAAAACGGTGTTTCGAGAAATTCCGTTGGCTGGCAGGTCGATGCAAAGAGAAGCTTGGGACCTTGTAAGTCAAAAGTTTCGAGCCACCCGAGATTCTGTCGAATGCGACAAAGACGCATATTCCGCAAACAGGCTCATTTTCCACAAGAAGGTCCATGGACGCCTCAAGGTCACTGTATAGGCATTGTTCATTATTATTGAGTTATTAAGCATGCCGAAAAAGGACGACAAACGGGCGAGGTCTTGGACATATCGAATTTTGGAGTCGTAAAAAGGAAACGTTCATTCAACGTTGAATCGCTGATTCCGCAGATTCACCCTTACAGCCATGTAGAGGAATTTTACTGCCTTCATGAGCGAACGAAAAGGATTTGATGGTCACCGTAAAAATGTTGAGAAGTTTGTCAACATAGGCGTCTAATGAACGTAGAAGATGACCGTTTTCTTTCAGTCATTATCAGATAATAAAAGATATGGTATGCATGTCGCGCAATCTTCAAGCGAATCAATACGGCATACGATTATTAAGAGCGAAGAAACCTTCGGAGTTTGGTTTGTAAAAAAAAAAAAAAAAAAAAAAAAACTCATCCTAATCAAGGAGAATACTTTGGTCCAAACAATGAGCTGACTGCTATATTCTTACCCATTTGGTCGTCTTGATACGTGAGTCCAAGGTTTTATAAAGGTCGTGTTCCATGAAATAGGTTGCGATGCTTCCTTCGGCGGTGTTAATGAATGAGTCCAAGGGTTTTATGCATATGTTTGCCGAGGCAAATGTGTTCGACTGTGGGATTGATCCACATCGTTCGGCAGTTTCTTGTTGAGTACCAGTTCTTCGTTGAAACGTGAGAAAATTTACTGATCAAATGAGTAGAGGATTTCTTAAGCACTAAGTAGAGCCGTAAATTCCGTGATGCCACGCGAAATACCAAATAGTATACCTGTGATAATGATGCTATAATGACTTGCACAGCAATTAGCGGACCTGACAATCTAACAAGACGCGCAACATGAAACAACGGGGTGTATAAAATTTATCAACGGACACACGCTGAATGACGAACAATTTACGGCAGCGACTGACGTCGTCTGTAAATAAATATATAAATAATTTAAGAGCATAGGCATAAATTTGATGATCTATGAACATTTAGCTAAGTAATAGCATAGTGCATATGTTTAGAAAGTAAGAGTGTCAGTCTTGAGACACGTAATTGCCTAACAAGCTTAGCGCTAACGCCGCGAGAACCGGTAGCGACACTCAGCTGTATGGAATAGCAGCTGTGCCAACCGCCAGTTTTCCTGGAAAGATTGCAATCAGGGTTAAACGAAAGCAGGTAGCCTGAGCCGCAAGCTTAACGGGACAGCGCCTACTGACAACAACAGAGCGGACAAAGTGGAAACAGCTGATCGCTTAGTTTCACCGCTATAATGTCTTTGCTACGAGTGTAGTTTGGAAAGCATAGTATAGTTCATTTTGCGAGAACCGTCTTTCTTTTGTATTGTATGGATAATTATGTAAATTCGCGGAAGATTTTTCTTTTCCATTTGATTTTCATGTTATGTGGTTTCGGCATACTTGTGTCGGCCTTGATAATGGACATTCGGTGCATTCTTTATTCTTGTTGTTGCTATATCTAACTTCAACACATGTGCTAGATTTGCATAGCCCGTTGTAAATAATTAATTGAGTTGTCTAGTTTTAATGTTAATATCTTGTGCTTACATCATTTTTTTGTTTATTGATTGAACAGATCTATTTTGTCGTTCATTTACATCTATGTACCTGTCAATGTTTTATGATGTTTTACTTTGCATATTAGGATAAGACATTTCATTATTTATGTTAACCAGAGTCACGTGTCGTATTTACATATTTAAAGAGGTCACATGTATGCGATAGTTCGAGTGAGCTGGAACCATGAAACTATAGTGTAGGCAATGATTTTGTTGCAACTGTAGGGTTACAATAGTTCAAATAAAATTATTGGCATAATTTTATTTTGATTGGGTAGCAGGTATATTGTGGTGTGACAGCGTCACCCACAATGAATATAATTAAATTATTATTAATTATATTCATAATTCCTTTTTTTTCTCTTTTATTATATTCAAGTTTATTAATTATTTAATCTTGCAACGTGTAATTAATTGTAAATAATTAGGGTTGTCTGAATAGGTTAAATGTATGTTTAAACCAGGGCGGCCAAAGGTATAGTTTATTATAAATTAATTTTTCTGTAGACTCATGGCTCAGAAAGGTTGAATATTGAAGGCTGGAAACTGCCATTTCGGACGGTTGGGGATGGAACAAAGCGAGCGGAGGCGACTCGTTGGCGCCGGGCCAGCCCGGCTTCAGTTCCATTTGAAATAGGACGCTGACCTACCCCTACCCCGCTACTACCCCGAAGGCCACGTAGAAAACGCGCGAGGAGACGGCGAATGCGACGCATGATATTAAACACGTGACGACGGAAATGTGTAGATAGCCAATCCTGAACATTTATTGGGGTCTACAATACTAATTCCGTGGAGTTCTTTTACATGTGGCGAGCAACTAGCCGAGGAAGAAGAAGGAGCCATCTTTAGACATCACTTGGGTCCAAGACGAGCTGGTGAACAGACGTGTCAGCCGGCACGCTCTCTGATGATCATTCTGGTTGATCATTTCTTGCTTTGGAAAAGCGAGATGTTGAGTGGCATACTTGCCATTATTTGGAAGTTATGCTAATAACGTGGGCGTAGCCGCTTATTTAGCTTCCATTGCTGCAGTGGCATTGTGTTTGTCGCTCACCATCACGGCGATGATTCTATGGTAATGTACCAGAAACGACGGTCACTATTCAGTGGATTTTAACAGACTTATGAGTCCTTAAGCGACGCCTGGGTTAAGACTCTGCTCCCGTCACTTAAATTCTGAGCTAGCCGAATTTATATTTCGATTCAATTTTTTTCTTAAGCATCTTGCTGTTTGTTAATTCAATTTTGATGCTTTTCATTCACTTTATACGGCGCCCCCTGGGATTTTCCTTTGTACAGTAAAAATGTTAGCTTCAATTTGATGGCCTGTGTTGCCACGTTATTTCAATGTTAACTCTGCTGTTCCTATTACTTGTTTGAGATATTTCATTCAGTTTTGTTTGCTTACTCCGGCGAATTGTAAACGGCGGGTATTGCTTGCTTTTGCTGATCTAATTGTGTTTAACGTAACGTTAATTACTACCCGACCTTGTATGGCCACAAGACTCAATAAATGAGGTTTTATTTTGTGTCTGAAATTCATGGTTCTAGTTAGTAACCTATAAGATCCCCTTATAGCATCATTAATATATATGTATTTTTCATTTTCAGGAATTATTTTAGATTTTAATAATTCCCCCCTCCCTTTTTTGGCAACTCACGTTTTCTTAACAAAGTAAAGTAGATTAAATCACGTTAAACTAATGTTCACAATGCATCGAACAAAATAAGATTTATAGTTATGCTTAGTTTAATTTTTCTAAAAAGTGAGTGATTATACTCTTCATAACATAATATTAAATGATATTTAGTGTACGCCTGTGGTAGTCTGTTCCAAACACACTCAATTAACCATGTGATTTTCAATAATTATTAATAATATGATTTAGGTGTTTATTTTGAAATAGGAATATTTATATGGAACAGAAGACAAATCCTTATGATACGATTGTATAATCCCCTAATTGTTATATTATATATAGAGTCAATTTATAACATCTCCGTTATGACTTTTATGTTTTTGTTTGTTTCAGTGTTTTCTGAAAGAAAAAATACGTCTCTGTTTACAACATATCTACTTCTGCTGAAACATAGCACAAATTTCAGCGATATCACAAAAACGTTTTCTTAAAAATATTAATAACGGTGCCAAATTATGTAACAGTAATAAGTGAAAATTACACCTTGCTACTATTATTGATGCTGAATGGTTACTATTATTGCAACGTGTATAAAAGTCTACAAAGTTTCCGGAATTTAAATTCTTCCAATTTATGTAAAGTTTTCGAACTGTTTACAATTTGATTCTAATAAAAAATAAGATCAATGTTAATAATCTCTTGTAATAATCAGTGTGGAATTTGGTCATTGAGAAAAGATATGGGTTCTGCATATTCTAAAAAAAAAAAAAAAAAAAAAAAAAAAGCTACCGGCCCCACTTCTACATATGACTCAGTTTCAGATATACACAGTTGTTGGCTGAGGGAGAATGGCATAAAAATAATGAATATGGGTTTATCTACTATTTGTTGCAAAACAAACATTTTAAATTTGCGTAAGTAATTTTAAATAAAGGCTTTAAAATTCCTATTATTTACGCACACTTTTATGTTGATATATTGATTTCAATCATTCTATACATTAAAAATTTGAACGAGAAAGGATAAATAAAAGCTATGAAGAAATTACCTAGGGAAGTGATGAATAGTTTATCATAACCGCTGCAGGTATTTAAGGTTGAAATTCGTAGATTTTAAAAGTAGATGAGTGGAGGAACTCAAGGCGTATAAGACAATAATAAAAAATAAGAAAGGGGCAATTAGATGACTCCATCGCAATTCATTTCAATTAAATTAATGTGATGGTACATTTGTAGTATTACTGAACTCGATGCTTCAAAACGTAGCAAATGAGTCTTTGTTCATCAGAATTTGTCAGGAAAATTGTTCCCAATATTTTGCTACGTATCTACAGGAAGTGATAAAGCCGTGTCAGCAATGCCTCTTCACTTTAAACGTGACGAACACAGCAGGCAGACGGAAGCAGTAGCCGCCACATGTAGTCCGCTATTGGATGAGTCACGGTGCGAAGTTACACACGTCACTAGCGGCGCGTACAGAGATAAGTTGTGCCCACACGTCAGTCGCCGTCCTCTCGCTGAGTAAATATTGACTCCCGTGGCAGGATGAGCCCTAATACCGGCACCCCCGCCTCGACACCCGTCCACCACTTGCCAAATCGTCCTGCCTTGTAGTGTTTGTGCAAGAGTTTAGTGGCGCCTTATCCGTTGCCACGTTTTGACTATAATCGCTGGCACGTCCGCTGAATTTGTCAGAACATGTCTGTGCTGTGGGCTTTGCGTGGTAGGCTGACATACAATTAGCCATTACTGGTGGTGCATTTAGGCAAAACAGACGAAGCGGTATTCCGCCGCGCGGCGGTCGAAGCGTCGTCCGCCCCAACTGTTCACACGAAGCGACTTTTTGAGCGGCGACATCCGCCTCGACTGCCGCTCGGCCACCTCCTCGACCGACACGTGGACTGTCAATTTGGCGCATATAGCTCAATTCTTTGTAAAACAATGGATATTGAAGACGAGAGTGAAATGCTTCTGTGAATACTGCTCCGACCGTGGAGCAGAAAAAGAAAACAAAAAAAACTGCCGAAATCAGTACTTCTGAATTAATTTAATTAATTTTGCCGTGGTAAAATGAAAAAGACGTGAATTAATCAGATACTCAAACTGTAGTTTATGGTTGAAAAGTAGAGATCAAGATAAAAATTAAGAAAAAGTTTTGGTGATGGATAAATAGAAAAATATTAAATTTCAAGGCCTAAAAAGTGTATGAATAAAAACAATATGAAATCAGGAAATAATTACAAAAAAAGTAAAAAATGAAAATAAATTATGAATTTTAATTATTTATTTAATGTAATTGTATATTACGAAATTTACATTTGAACATTAAAGTGTAATGATACAAAAAAAATTCTCCATTTCTGATTCATTTGGTTCAGTCTCCGTGTCGCCGTGACGCCTCCACGCCACGAGTGCAAAACAGACGTGGTCATGCACTGCGGTATCTGTTTCGCCCCATTGAATTACATTGGACCATGGGTAGACTCGACCACCGCGCGGCAGAAACCGTCTCGTCTGTATTAAGGCCCATTTAGACGACCCGACTTGGTCTCCCTAAATCGTGGCCACGCCCCTTCGGCCCTGAAAACGGGTCGTCTAAAGCGAGCTCCTGGTCACGTTTTGCCGCGAGACCAGGCAGGGAGGTCGGGTGGAAATTCCATCCGATTTAGGGCGAAAGGGTGGGGGTAAGTCGAGCCCCCACCACTCTGCCCTGAAAACTGGCCGTGTAAAGCCTCGCCCGGTTGGCCCGCACTGTCTGGTTACCCGTTTTCTATTAGTTTGAGATGGATTCATCCGATAATGAAAAATAAATATTGATAGAGCTTCTGAAGGTGTAAAAGACCCATAAGTTTTTATGGGACACCTCACATAGAGTTGCCAACTTATTTACAAAAAAATAAAGTATATTTGTCTTTTGAAGAAGAAAATAAAAAGTATATGAAAGGAAGAAAAAAATAATTATTTATTGCCTTAAATACATATATTTTCGGGCTTACTGGACTAGCTATTAATTATTAGTTTAATTTCAGTGTTACAGCTGGAGCCACATTCTACATCTAGTATAACAAACATAAGTAAAAACACTTTCATTTTAAATTTGTGGACGCTCTGTTTCTCCTTTCCCACCATCTTGCATTTATTTCGTTTCATCATAAGCACTAACGTGTCGTTTGGAAATTAATTGATTTGTATAGTTTACCAAAAATAAATTGTTTTGCATTCTTTATGGATCCGTTCAGAAATAACGGCGTGTGGACACGAGTCGATTGGAGTACAACAATATGAATGGTTCGCCATTATTTCGATAATTAACAGATCAAAGGATGCGAGCGAGCAAAAAATCGCTGGGCGATAGGTACTTTTTCTTGCAAGAGGTTGTGAAACTAGCAGACGAACGTTCAGTTACATGTGTTGTATACTTTATTAATACAACAGCCAAAAATAAAATATGATACTTTATAATACAGTATGGTTGGCAACACTAACCTCACGTGCCCTCTTTCATAACAAAGAAGCGAGAAATGAGGCATTCTAGGTGTAATCCGCTAGAAATTCCGGACATCTTCACCATCCAACACATCTAAGCGTCTAAAGTGACTGAACATATGCCTTTGTTGGCACACGTCTTTTTCCTAGACTTTTCACACAATGTCAAAACATGAGGGTTACACCTAGAATTTGTGATTTTGATAAGAATGGAGCGATACATATTTAATTTAAATATTAGAACTTTAATAAAATTTGTAACTAACTAAAGTAGGTATGTCTCGAGCGTTCTGCGCCCTATAATTATCTCGCCCTGCGGCCGCTTCCCCTATAATTAGGCGCCACCGCCCTGTAATTATCTACCTGGCTGCCCCACCCCCTCCCCTCCCCTCCCCTCCTTGTAACCTGACACCATCCCGCTGACCTTGAAACCTGCAGGTGTTCCTTCCGTGTAACCTGATACGCTACCGCCCGACCTTGAATTCGAAACCCCTCGCGGCCGCTTCCCCTATAATTAGGCACCCGGCCGACTGTGCGGCCTATAATTATCTACCTGGCTGCCGGCGCCGCTTACCGTCATTATCTTTTGTAGGTCACGCGCCACGCCGGCGCCACCGGCCTGTCA
>CM061919.1:39695296-39715439 GCA_031002005.1 Vandiemenella viatica
CCACAGATAATTATACACATTCAGACGGTCACTCCTTTCATAAAGAGACCTGACAAAATTTAGGATTTCCCTTTTTTTTTTTTTTTTTTACTTCTGCGATTCATTTTTCTGGACCGCAGTACTTCAAAATAAAAAGAATACGTGAATCAAGTATAATCAGCATTTACTTGAATCGTAACAGGTCTGTTGAATTACAAAAAATTATATTACAAATATTGAAGACATGTATTGTTTCTGGTAGACCGTTATACAGTTTGTCTCTGGAACAAAATTGCTACGTGAACGCTGTACAATACAGCCACAATAAGCCAATACTTAATACGAAATTCAGTTTTTTCTCGAAGAGCGATGTCTGAAAAACAGCTATTATAAATATCAGCAAGTAATAAAACATACTTCTTTCATAATGACTTGTGCGGAATTGCACATATTTGGAAGTACTTTATTCGATTAATATGTCTCGTGGCTATAACGTGCCGAAAATTCAGGTACATGCGACTCACATAATTACATAGAAAATACGGATATGTTGAAAGAAACTCAAATAATTTTTTTTTCATATCCTAATGCTACACCGCGTAAATTATAAACCTAAAAGCATCGTCCCTTTGGCCTATAACAAAGCATATCAGCTGTCATCACTGTCCAGGTTGCATTTCAATCGATTTACAACTTGCGATAATTTTGCCACTCAGAAATAATTGCTTGAGTTACATGCACATTAGTACATATACTGTACCGTGATCCATTTTGACATTTTTGAATTAATTATATCTGACTGAAATAATGACAATAATGATACGACGATTTGAAACCAAGATTAACTCCAATTCACGTAAATTTCTATTTTAAAGCAGGAATAATTGATGGTGTATCAATATAAAATAAAAACCAATATCCAAACAGCAAAAAATAAATAAATTAGAAAAATTGAGATGCTGTGATTATTGGTAACGAATTTTTATTTCAAATATAACTAGGCGTCCTAAAATTCTATTCTACACCGCGTAAATTTTAAAACTAAACCCGTTATGCCTGATGTTAAACAAAACGAGTCAATTGTCATCTGGTCCAGGTTGTTGTTTCGCCAGGTACTTACATGCGACTGAAATAATTACATAGAAAATACGGCTATATTGAAAGAAACTTAAATTAAAAATGTTTCATATCCTAATGCTACACCGCGTAGATTATAAAGCTGCAGGCATCGTCTCTTAGGCCTATAACAAAACATCATATCAGCTGTCTGGTTGCATTTCAAGCGATTCACAACTTGCGATAATGTTGCTACACAGAAATAATTGTTTCAGTTACATGCACGTTACTACATAAACTGTACCATGATCACATCTCGTCATTTTTCGATTAATTATATCTGACTGAAATAATGACAGTAATGATACGACGATTTGAAATCAAGAGTAGCTCCAATTCACATAAATTTCTATTTTAAAGCAGGAATAATTGATGGTGTATCAACATAAAATAAAACCAATATCCAAACAACAAAAAATAAAAAACAACAAAAAATAAATAAATCGGAAAAATTGAGATGCTGTGATTATTGGTATCGAATTTTTATATTTCAGCACACTTCCAAGAGAACTAAGTCGTAGATTACTGCTATATTTACATAAATTTATGTCACCGCGGTTATGTTACAATCCTCGGTATCCACATTTAAAAATAAACTTTTTTTAGTTAAGTATCATGGAAACAATATTTTTCATTATATCCACAGATACATCCTTAACAAAGCTTATACCTAGCTATATAATCTCAGGCAAAGTTTACACATAAAATCGCCAAAACAAATTACACATAATGATTATAATATCAGCTTTCTTAACGTTACAACTGTTATATATCCATTTAAATTTTCGATACCACGGTTAACGTGGAATCCTCCATATCAGCATTTAAAAATATTATGTTTTAGCTGAGTTAAATATTGCTTTCAGAAATAATATTATTTATTACTACCACAGATATTCTATATTGTAACCAAGTTTATGCTAATCTATATACTCGCAGCCAAAGTTCGCGCATAGTGATAATTGCAGCTGTGAAAACGTTTTAATTGTTAGTGCTGTGAGTTGGGTAAGTATAAAAGTTTATGATATGCCCTTGAGAAAGAGATCTAATCTGTCGGGGTCAACTTCTGCAGCTAAAAGATGTCACCGAAATCGGCTAAATGAGAGTGAAATAGACCGACAACATCGTCTGCTACGTCAAAGAGAACGAGATGAAATAGCTAGAGCAAATGAAAGTAACCTGCACCGAGAAAAGCGATTGACCTATAACCGGGTTCTATACGCGAAATCCATAGCTTCTGAAAGCGCACAGAAGAAAGAATGTCGTTTGAACCGTGAAAGCCTTTCTAAACAATAAATGTTTATACTTCGCACAATAATTACAACCACGAATTACTACTGTTAATTTTTCAGGAACCTTTTCTACTATTGAATCAATTGCATCACGTTAAAATATGAATAAAACAACTCTCTGACATCAGTATGAAAACCGAACCTAACGTATTAACCGAAACAAACGAAACTATTCAGAATACATTAACAGTTCATGCCTTTCCACGTTAATGTCTGATAAGAGAATAAAATCGGTAAATAATTTCTACACCTGCCAAGGCACGCGCGCGTGAAGCAGCGGGCAAATGCTAGTCACTCATAAATTCATCAAAACAATCATACCAAGCTCTAGGGCTTTCTCGTAAACAATACAATGCTTTATTCAATTTACAAACCCTATTAGTACCATCTTCATACCCTCTTGGCTGATTTATACAAACCTCTGATAAAACTTTACCATTAAGAAATGCAATTTCAACATCCATTTGCTCTATAGCTAAACCATTTTGACAACAGTATGACAGTAAAAGTTTCAATGTCTGCATCTTAGCCACTGGTGAATATATATCATCCACAACTTCCTTTTGTTGAAAACTTCTTACAACTAGTCTTGCTTTATAAGTGTTATCTGATTTTTTTGTATAAACCCACTTTATATCAAGAGCATTTACATTCTCTGGTTTCTTTACTAGTTTCCATGTTTTGTTTTGATACAAACAGTCAATCTCCTTGTCCATTGCTTATTTCCAATACACTGACTCTTTACAATTAATCGCCTCCTCGAAATTATCTGGACTATCAGCACAACAAAAGTTTACATAAATGATATTGCTACAGACATAATCATTAAATCTATCTGGCATTTTACATTTTCTACCTGACAGAGTCAATATACATTTATCACTGTTTAAACCTCCTTTAACATCTCCTTCTTTCCTTTCCTCATCTACAGATTAATTTTCATCACTAGAATCACTCTCTGAATCATAACCCTTTAAGTGGATAAGTTTAACATTATTCTCTACAATATCAACATGTCTTGCAACAACAATTTTATTATTCACTAATACTCTGTATCCAACTTCGCTATAACCTAATAAAATTCCCATATCAGCTTTACGATCCCATTTAGACTTTCTCAATTGTTCAGGTACTCTTACAAA
The DNA here is from genome assembly GCA_031002005.1 of Vandiemenella viatica. NCBI lineage: Eukaryota > Metazoa > Arthropoda > Insecta > Orthoptera > Morabidae > Vandiemenella > Vandiemenella viatica. Next base: position 39,698,826 of record CM061919.1, read on the forward strand.
AACTTTACTACCATATAGCTTCAGATGTTTAACATTTGGTTTCTTTCCTAGTAAAATTTCATAGGGAGTTTTCTTTTCAATAGTATTAGCTAAAGTTCTGTTTTTAAGATAAACTGCTGTACAAACTACTTCAGGCCAGAACCTCCTATCTACTTTTCCTTCAGCTAGCAAACACCGTGACATATCCATGATAGATCTATTATATCTTTCTGCCGTACCATTTAACTCATGTACATAGGGAGGGCAAACATTTAAAAAAATTCCTTTTTCCTTTACAAATCGATAAACATCAGAATTTTAATATTCCTTTCCATTATCACATCTCAGTTTCTTAATAGTTTTACCTGTAAAATTTTCAATTTCATTTACATATGCAACTAGACAATCATGAACTTGACTTTTTGATTTGATAGGGTAAACACGAGCTGCTTTGCTATAATCATCTATAAAAGTTAGAAAGTATCTTTCACCATTCAAACCAAGAGTTGAGTGAGGCCCATTTAAATCAGTGTGAATAATTTCTAAAATTCCTTCTGCTTTGCTTCTATTATTTTCAAAAGGTAAATTGTGCATTTTGTCTCATAAATAAATGGATACAATGGTTCGGGTGGAGTTTCTAATGCTGTCCATCTCACTTTGCCATTAGCACAACACATGCCGGGCGTTTCACCGGGAAAGTTAGCCGCATCACAATGTGGACATATTGCGTCCATCATTCCAATGTATCCGTACATACTATAATCAATCTGACTGTTGTAATTAAAAGCAGCACGCATCATTGCAGCCAAAACAGCACGACGTATTCGTCATCGCCGTGCAAGATTCAGTACAGGTACAGGGTCAACAGATCTATTTCGTGCATTACGTTCACGCTGCGATGTATTAGATTGTGCGCGTTCATCTGAAGTCTGTGATCGTCTTAGTAATGCCACATCATTTGCATTACTCGTTCGCCGACCTATATTAGCTCGTCTGGCACGTGGCATTTTTCCTTCATATAAAAAAGAATAAATCAAATTAAAAACAAATTGCTACGTTAATAGTGGTGTATCAGTATTTATACATGTGCGTATACGTGTGTATGGAAATATATATGACTGCATACGTCAATGTATATAAAAATGTCATTAAATAATTCATTTTTAAATCGACGTGCTTCCATCTGTTACAAAAGAATAAAACACCCGTATGCACACAATATGTTTACATACATGTAATTCAATTCAACAGTTCAAAACTTACCGTTTGTGCATATGCGTTTGACAATTTAATTCAAATAAAGCCTGTAAACGATATGAAACACCGACGGCTCGCTAAAAAACTGAGAAAAGTAGACGCACACATATACATAGTACATTTGAACAATTCCAGACTTACCGTTTGTATGAATGCACTCAACAATATCGCTAACAATTTGCTTTAATCGAAGCACGTCCAAAATGAAATGACCGCATGAATGACATAACAACATACTTGCCTGCCAACACTGAAAAAAGTTTCAATTTGACAGCACAATCCCCATTAACAAAATGATCCGCCATTTATTGAATTCATTTGTTACAGAAAATGTGATAAATGAAGAACCGCTCGACCGATTTTGTGCAAACTTCACATAAACCATCTACTAAATAGTCCGAACAAAGCCTAAACATTTGGTTTGGATAGGTGAGCCCGTTCTTGAGTTATAAAATTACAACGAAAAGTTGCATTGAATTTTATATATATAGATGAGATATCATATTAAAGACTAAGATCTCCACCGTGGTAACATTATATTTTAGGTAGCTAAGGAATTTTTCGTAATTAGACTCTTAAAGGGCAAAAATGTAAATTTTTCTATTTTTTTTAATTTTTTTTATTTTTATTTCGAGCCATTTATCTCCCTGGATATCTAACCAAAATCGATAAATGAGGTAGGATTATCAGGAGTAATGTCTCAGATTTGTGACATCATATTTTAAGAAAGAAAGTTTTTGGAATTCAACCCTTAAAGAGAAAAAGTATAAACAGTTCTACAACGCATTTTTGTGTCACGAGCCATTATCTCCATTAATATCTAACCGAAATAGATAAATGGGGTATCATTCTAAAAATTAAGGTTTTGGCTGTGGTAACATCTCATTTTAAGAAATGATTTTTTTGCGTTGAAATCTTAAAGAGCATTAATATCAGTATTTCTAAAATGCGGTTTTGTGTCTCGAGTCATTTATCTCCCTTGATAAGTAATAAAAATTGATAAATGAGATATAATTTTAAAGATTGAGGTCTTCGTAAGGTCTTAGGTTCCGCTACAATTTTTCAAAATTCTGACCTTAGAGGGCAAAAGTATTAATGCATTTTTCTGTCACGAGCTATTTATTTCCCTTGAAACCCAACCGAAATTAATAAATGAGGTATCGTTTTAAATATTAAATTATCCGCTTTGGTCACATCATATTTTAAGAAAAAACTTTCTCCAAATTCAACTCTTAAGGGGCAAAAATATCATCATTTATAGATTTTTTTTTTCCTTGTTTGATAACTAACTGAAATCGATAAATGAGGTATCATTTTAAAGATCAAGGTGGCTGCTTGAGTCACACCATATTTTATATATATTGTGGTGTGACAGCGTCACCCACAATGAATATAATTAAATTATTATTAATTATATTCATAATTCTCTTTTTCCTTTTTTTATTATATTCAAGTTTATTAATTATTCAATCTTGCAACGTGTAAATAAATTGTAGATAATGAGGGTTGTCTGAATAGGTTAAATGTATGTTTAAACCAGGGCGGCCAAAGGTATAGTTTGTTATAAATTAATTTTTCTGTAAACTCATGGCTCAGAACGGTTGAATGTTGAAGGCTAGGAACTGCCATTTCGACGGTTAAGGGAGGACAATGGAGCAGGCGAGGCGACTCGGTGGCGCCGGGACAGCCCGGCTTGAGTCCCGTTCGAAATCGGGCGGTGACCTACCCCTACCCCGCTACTACCCCGAAGGCCACGTAGAAAACGCGCGGAGGGAGACGGCGAATGCGACGCATGATATTAAACACGTGACGACGGAAATGTGTAGCTAGCCAATCCTGAACATTTATTGGGGGCTACAATACTAATTCCATGGAGTTCTTTTACATGTGGAGTGCAACTGGCCGAGGAAGAGGAAGGAGCCATCTTAGACATCACTTGGGTCCAAGACGAGCTGGTGAACAGACGTGTCAGCCGGCACGCTCTCTGATGATCATTGTGGTTGATCATTTCTTGCTTTGGGAAAGCGAGATGTTGAGTGGCATGCTTGCCATTATTTGGAAGTTGTGCTAATAACGCGGTCGTAGCCGCTTATTTAGCTTCCATTGCTGCAGTGGCATTGTGTTTGTCGCTCACCATCACGGCGATGATTCCATGGTAATGTACCAGAAACGACGGTCACTATTCAGTGGATTTTAACAGACTTATGAGCCCTTAAGCGACGCCTGGGTTAAGACTCTGCTCCCGTCACTTAAATTCTGAGCTAGCTGAATTTATATTTCGATTCAATTTTTCTTAAGCATCTTGCTGTTTGTTAATTCAATTTTGATGCTTTTCATTCACTTTATACGGCGCCCCCTGGGATTTTCCTTTGTACAGTAAAATGTTAGCTTCAATTTGATGGCCTGTGTTGCCATGTTATTTCAATGTTAACTTTGCTGTTTTTATTACTTGTTTGAGATATTTCACTCAGTTTTGTTTGCTTACTCCGGCGAATTGTAAACGTCGGGTATTGCTTGCCTTTGCTGATCTAATTGTGTTTAACGTAACGTTAATTACTACCCGACCTTGTATGGCCATAAGACTAAATAAATGGGGTTTTATTTTGTGTCTGAAATTCATGGTTCTAGTTAGTAACCTATTAGATCCCCTTATAGCATCATTATTATATGTATTTTTCATTTTTCAGGAATTATATTATACTTTAATAATTCCCCCCTCCCTTTTTTGGCAACTCACGTTTTTCTTAACGGTAGCCAACAAATGGTCACTTTACAATTGGCACCCAACGTTTCGGGCTTTTGCAAGTCAAAATTATTTTGAGAATTTTACAAGTCTTAAAAAAATCCATGGATGTGACCTGTGTTGATTCATTTTATTATTTTAGGATTAGTTTTTTGTTGAAATTTGTTTGCTTTGTTTGCCATGCTTGATTTAAATTTAAATGTGTGATTTGTTTCAATCAGTTGTTCAAGTATATGTTTTTGTTCACTTGCATCAAGCATGGTTAATTTAAAAATAAAGATAGAGTCAGTGCTTTTGAAATTTTAATGCATGGTAAGGATTAAGATTTTTCTTTATGCTGATTTTGCTCATGTGTTGAGGTATTTGTGTCGCATGAAACATCGTTGTTTTTCCTTGTTGTTTCTTTTGGATGGGTTTATTTCATGTTGAAGGGATTTATGCGCGAAATTTGTTTAATGCTGTACTTTTCGAGTTAAATCGTGCCGGTTGTATTTTGTTTGTTGTCGATTGTTCAAATTGTTCGGAGTTGAAATTTTGTATCTTACGATCAAATCTATGAAGTTGAGGTCACGCACCATTAATAGGGCAGATCGATCAATTGTTCATAACATTTCCGAGCAAACTAACGCGATGGATCAAGCACCGGAAGTACGCGACATACCGTTGGCGGACGACGAGTGTAATGATACTCCTAGTACGCGTAGCGTTCATTCAAATGCATCATTAGATGGGGAACAGTTAGGGATTTTTCCAACCCCAGACAATGAAACCGTTCAAAATCCACCCATGCGGGCAGAAGTTGAAACACGTGCGTCGCAAATAACGGTAGAATTGCCACCGGCGACCGCACAACCCCAAGACCAAAACCTAATCCTTAACATGCTGGCGGAATTCAGTAGGCAAATAAATAATAAGCTTGATTCACAGAAGGAAGAAATGGCTTCGCAAAATAAGAAATTAGATGAACAAGGAAAATTTATTAGAGAATGGAGAGATGAAGTGCGAAGGAGCGTCCAAGCAGTGGAAAAGCCTGCTGATGACGTTCGAGTAGTTTATAATTCATTGGAGAATGCGAACGGAGGAGTCACGGTAGAGCTGAACACCAGTGTGATAGAAATGAGTAACTCTACCGCTGTTAACCTTGAAAATCACGGGCAAACCGCTGTAGAATTAGAGCATCCCCACTACAATCAATCTGAGGAAGAATTGCAGATTGCGAATGAGACGTTTGATGAATTCAACACTCAGCGTATGATAAAGGAAATTTGCTGCTTAAAGGCAAAAATTTCTGAGCTCAGGAATTTCGATTGTTTGCGTGGTCATTGGCCGAAAGAAAGGGAACGTCAGTCAAGAAAATACAAGACATTCCTAGGGCACGAGGCGAAAGATTTGCAGTACACGTGCTTCCTTCAAGCCAGAGAAGTGTCCGTAAAAGTTTCATTGCTTAGAGAAAAGCGAAATGGTCCGCCGAGTTCGCGATCTCTAAACATCGGGTGGAAATTTTCCGTCCGCAATTTCGAGTGCAATGGGAATCAATTTGTTCACTCCTTGCCCTCAGGAAATTCACGCTTACAAATGCGGGGTTTGAAATGTTTTTCTGAGTGGTTTATTGAAATTGATCGGAGTGAGGTGGTTTGTGACGTGGCACTGAGTACGCAAAACCTCGTGGTCAGCCGTGTCGGTGACCTGAGTAACTGTACATGTGCCGGAACCACCAAACCATCTGCCGAATCCGCTACCAAACACCTGCAGCTTTACAAAACGGTGTTTCGAGAAATTCCGTTGGCTGGCAGGTCGATACAAAGAGGAGCTTGGGACCTTGTAAGTCCAAAGTTTCGAGCCACCCGAGATTCTGTCGAATGCGGCGATGACACACATTCCGCAAACAGACTCATTTGCCACAAGAAGGTCCATGGACGCCTCAAGGTCACTGTATAGGCATTGTTCATTATTAAGCATGCCGAAAAAGGACGACAAACGGGCGAGGTCTTGGACATATCGAATTTTGGAGTCGTAAAAAAGGGAACGTTCATTCAGCGTTGAATCGCTGAATTCCGCAGATTCACCCTTACACCCGTGTAGAAGAATTTTATTGCCTTCATGAGCAAACGAAAAGGATTTGATGGTCACCGCAAAATTTTGAGAAATTTGTCAACATAGGCGTCTAATGAACGTAGAAGATGACCGTTTTCTTTCAGTCATTATCAGATAATAAAAGATATGGTATGCATGTCGCGCAATCTGCAAGCGAATCAATACGGCATACGATTATTAAGAGCGAAGAAACCTTCAGAGTTTGGTTTGTAAAAAAAAAAAAAAAAAACTCATCCTAATCAAGGAGAATACTTTGGTCCAAACAATGAGCTGACTGCTATATTCTTACCCATTTGGTCGTCTTGATACGTAAGTCCAAGGTTTTATAAAGGTCGTGTTCCATGAAATAGGTTGCGATGCTTCCTTCGGCGGTGTTGATGAATGAGTCCAAGGGTTTTATGCATATGTTTGCCGAGGAAAATGTGTTCGACTGTGGGATTGATCCACATCGTTCGGCAGTTTCTTGTTGAGTACCAGTTCTTCGTTGAAACGTGAGAAAATTTACTGATCAAATGAGTAGGGGATTTCTTAAGCACTAAGTAGAGCCGTAAAATTCCGTGATGCCACGCGAGGTATTAAATAGTTTACCTGTGATAATGATGCTATAATGACTTGCACAGCAATTAGCGGGCCTGACAATCTAACAAGACGCGCAACATGAAGCAACGGGGTGTATAAAATTTATCAACGGACACACGCTGAATGACGAACAATTTACGGCAGCGACTGACGTCGTCTGTAAATAAATATATAAATAATTTAAGAGCATAGGCATAAATTTGATGATCTATGAACATTTAGTTAGGTAATAGCATGGAGCATATGTTTAGAAAGTAAGAGTGTCAGTCTTAAGACACGTAATTGCCTAACAAGTTTAGCGCTAACGCAGCGAGAACAGGTAGCGACACTCAGCTGTTTGGAATAACAGCTGTGCCGACCACCAGTTTTCCTGGAAAGATTGCAATCAGGGTTAAGCGAGAAGCAGGTAGCCTGAGCCGCAAGCTTAACGGGACAGCGCCTACTGACAACAACAGAGCGGACAAAGTGGAAACAGCTGATTGCTTAGTTTCACCGCTATGATGTCTTTGCTACGAGTGTAGAAATTTGGAAAGCATAATGTCGTTCATTTTGCGAGAACTGTCTTTCTTTTAAATTGTATGGGTAGTTATGTAAATTCACGGAGAGACTAAATTATGTAAATTCGCGGAGAGATTTTTTCTTTTCCATTCGTTTTTCATGTTACGTGGTTTCGACATGCTTATGTCAACCTTTGATAACGGACATTCGGTGCATTATTTATTTTGTTGTTGATAAATCTAACTTCAACACATGTGCTAGATTTGCATTGTCTGTTGTAAATAATTAATTGAGTTGTCTAGTTTTAATGATAATATGTTGTGCTTACGTCATCTTTTTTTGTTGTTTATTGATTGAACAGATCTATTTTGTTGTTCATTTACATCTATGTACCTGTCAATGTTTTATGACGTTTTACTTTGCATATTAGAATAAGACATTTCATTATGATTTATGTTAACCAGAGTCACGTGTCGTATTTACATATTTAAAGAGGTCACATGTATGCGATAGTTTGAGTGAGCTGGAACCATGAAACTATAATGTAGGCAATGATTTTGATGCAACTGTAAGGTTACAATAGTTCAAATAAAATTATTGGCATAATTTTATTTTGATTGGGTAGCAGGTATATTGTGGTGTGACAGCGTCACCCACAATGAATATAATTAAATTATTATTAATTATATTCATAATTCTCTTTTTCCTTTTTTTAAATTATATTCAAGTTTATTAATTATTCAATCTTGCAACGTGTAAATAAATTGTAGATAATGAGGGTTGTCTGAATAGGTTAAATGTATGTTTAAACCAGGGCGGCCAAAGGTATAGTTTGTTATAAATTAATTTTTCTGTAAACTCATGGCTCAGAACGGTTGAATGTTGAAGGCTAGGAACTGCCATTTCGACGGTTAAGGGAGGCGACTCGGTGGCGCCGGGACAGCCCGGCTTGAGTCCCGTTCGAAATCGGGCGGTGACCTACCCCTACCCCGCTACTACCCCGAAGGCCACGTAGAAAACGCGCGGAGGGAGACGGCGAATGCGACGCATGATATTAAACACGTGACGACGGAAATGTGTAGCTAGCCAATCCTGAACATTTATTGGGGGCTACAATACTAATTCCATGGAGTTCTTTTACATGTGGAGTGCAACTGGCCGAGGAAGAGGAAGGAGCCATCTTAGACATCACTTGGGTCCAAGACGAGCTGGTGAACAGACGTGTCAGCCGGCACGCTCTCTGATGATCATTGTGGTTGATCATTTCTTGCTTTGGGAAAGCGAGATGTTGAGTGGCATGCTTGCCATTATTTGGAAGTTGTGCTAATAACGCGGTCGTAGCCGCTTATTTAGCTTCCATTGCTGCAGTGGCATTGTGTTTGTCGCTCACCATCACGGCGATGATTCCATGGTAATGTACCAGAAACGACGGTCACTATTCAGTGGATTTTAACAGACTTATGAGCCCTTAAGCGACGCCTGGGTTAAGACTCTGCTCCCGTCACTTAAATTCTGAGCTAGCTGAATTTATATTTCGATTCAATTTTTCTTAAGCATCTTGCTGTTTGTTAATTCAATTTTGATGCTTTTCATTCACTTTATACGGCGCCCCCTGGGATTTTCCTTTGTACAGTAAAATGTTAGCTTCAATTTGATGGCCTGTGTTGCCATGTTATTTCAATGTTAACTTTGCTGTTTTTATTACTTGTTTGAGATATTTCACTCAGTTTTGTTTGCTTACTCCGGCGAATTGTAAACGTCGGGTATTGCTTGCCTTTGCTGATCTAATTGTGTTTAACGTAACGTTAATTACTACCCGACCTTGTATGGCCATAAGACTAAATAAATGGGGTTTTATTTTGTGTCTGAAATTCATGGTTCTAGTTAGTAACCTATTAGATCCCCCTTATAGCATCATTATTATATGTATTTTTCATTTTTCAGGAATTATATTATACTTTAATAATTCCCCCCTCCCTTTTTTGGCAACTCACGTTTTTCTTAACGGTAGCCAACAAATGGTCACTTTACAATATATATATATATATATTTTTTTTTTTTTTTTTGGATTTCGACCCATAAAGGCCAAAGTATTAATATTATTTCTACAGCGTGTTTTTTTTTTAGTTTATTTTAATTACAAGCCATTTATCTTACACCACACCTAGCCGAAATCGATAAATCATATCGTTTTAATGATTAAGGTCTCCAGTTAGATAAAATCATAAATAAGAAAGATTTTTTTTCGGAATTTGGTGCTTAAAGTGGTAGCGCGTATAAGAAAGTTCAGAGCCAAGTCCCTAGGTTGCAGAGAGGTCAATAAACTTTTATTTATTCAATAAGTAGCGTTTCGGTTATTTTTTTCTGTTATGGAAACACTTTCGTTTTGCTATACAATTCCAATGTAAACATTTTATTCGGATAGCAACAAATATCACAGAGATGTTGATATGTTGTGTGCATTTTGTTCAGGTTGGTTGTATTCTGTTAAGGTCAGTGACAGTTTGTCGTAAATACAGAGTGTTTTAAATTTTCCTAATTGTTTCGTAATATGTTGTAAGTATTTTGATGCATACCTATTACACTAAAAAAAAATTGCTACAAAAGTATGGTTCTACTTTTCATTATATTACAAGCATTCAACCCCACTATTCATCACATTTTATTCGCGAAATTTTCGCACGGGTCGTCTAGTCTGTATAAATAGCTAATGGCTGTATAGTGCCATTTGGAGATTCAGGCCAATTATAATAAAAATTAAAATAAAACCAAGAGGGTAAGGGTGTGGGAGAGACTATAATAGCCTTTTCCAACCAAATGTCAACCTCTCCTTCATGTGGTACACCCTGTTTGCAAGGACGATGCTCTGGCAACTGAAAGATTCCCGGTATAAGGAGTCACCCACTGCTTCCCAACGGCCTCCAAAAGGAGGGCGGAAGAGCGGGGAGCGGTTCAGGGCACCCTCTTGCCCTTGGAGTTGTAAACGGGCCCTAAAGGAGGATGAATCAGAAATGATCAACGGCATGGGGATGCAGAAGGCAACGGGAAACCACTGCATTAAAGACCCAAAGGGTTTCCCGATGACATGTAATCCTCTCAAATTACGTATATCATGATAACTTCTTCCTTGGTAAAATCTTCCGGAGGTAAAATAGTCCCCCAATCGGATATCCGAGTGGGGACTGAGGAGTCATCAGAATGGATAGAAACATTCTACGAGTCGGAGCGTGGAATGTTAGAAGTCTGAATAGGGCAGGTAAGTTAGAAAACTCAAAAAGTGAGATGGAACAACTTAAGTTAGATGTTGTTGGATTAAACAGAAGGACGCACAGGATTTCTGGTCTGGGGAACACAGGATAATTAGCACACAAGCTGTCAATGGAGTCACTGGTGTAGGATTTGTAATGAACAAGAAAGTAGGGAAACGGGTGAGTTATTATGAACAGTTTAGTGGCAGGATTATTTTCATGAGGTTTGAAACTAAGCCCGTCCCAACCACATTAGTGCAAGTGTATATGCAAACGTCACAGGAAGATGACGAAAAAATAGAAAAAATATACGCTGTAATTGAAGAATTAATCCAATATGTGAAGGGGAACGAAAATCTAATAATCATGAGTGATTGGAATGCAATAATGGGAGAAGGAAAAGAGGGGAATACTGAAGGAAGTTTAGTTCTAGAAAGAAATGAGTGAGGAAGCAGGTTGCTGGAATGTTGTGAAAGATATAAGCTAGTAGTGGCAAACACACTTTTTAAGAACCATGCAAGAAGAATATACACCTGGAAACGTCATGGGGATACAGGCAGATATCAGATAGATTATATCATGGTCAAACAGAGATTCAGAAATCAAGTTCTAGAGGGTAAAGTGTACCAAGGAGCAGACATAGACTCTTACCATAATTTGATAATAATAAAGTGCAGGCTGAAGTTTAAGCGAATAAGGAAGCAATATAAGCAGAACAGAATGGAAGTGAATAAACTGGAACAATCTAGCACGAGAGTACAATTTACAGAAATAGTAGATTTAGGTCTAAGAAGTAACTCTGAATGGAGCTCAACCGAAGACGAATGGAATGCATCAAAGACCGAAATAATGAAAGCTGTTAAAGAAACATTAGGCTTTATGGAATAAGCTGCCGGAAATCCTTGGATCACAGAAGAATTTTGGAGCTGATGTATCAAAGGAGAAGGTACAAAAATGCTCAGGGTGAAGCAGGAAGAGAGCAGTACACTCAATTTGGAAATCAAATAAATAGGAAATGCAAAACAGCAAAAGAAAAATTGCTACAAGAAAAGTGTGAAGAAGTAGAAAAGAAAATGGTCGTAGGTAAAGTAGATGTTGCATATAAAAAGATCAAACAGAATTTTTGAGATATGAAGAAAAGAGGTATGAACATTAAATCTGCAGATGGGAAACCTTTTTTAAGCTCAGAAGATAGGGCCAACAGATGGCAGGAATACATTGTGAAACTGTATATTGGGGACTACTTGAAAATTGTGTAATGGAAAAGGAAGGCGATGTTGACATTAATGATTTACGAGATTCTGTTTTGAGGACAGAATTTAATAAAGCTCTGAATGACTTGAAAGCAAATAAGGCAGGTGGAATTGATGTGATCCCACCAGAACTTTTTAAATTCCTTGCAGGGGAAGGAGTCGAAAGATTATTCAAGCTGATATGAAAAAGTTATGAAACAGGAGAAATTCCAACTGATTTTTATAAAAATATCAGCTTCACACTTCCAAAGAAAGCACAAGCCAACAGATGTGAGAATTATCGCACCATTAGTCTAACATCACATGCTTCAAAATTACTGACTAGAATAATATACAGAAGAGATAGTAGGTGAAAATCGCGGTTCAAGGGAAGCAATTCTGTCTTTATGATTAATACTTGAAGGGCGGATCAGGAAAAACAAAGGTACTTTTATGGCATTTGTTGATTTAGCAAAAGCTTTTAATAATGTTAGATAGGACAAGATGTTCAAAATTATAAAGAAGTCAGGTCTAAAGTATCGATATAGAAGAATACTCTATAAACTATATAAGAATCAAGTGGCTATAATAAAAGTAGAGAATCACGAGAGACATGCATCAATTAAAAAGCGTGTGAGACAAGGTTGTAGTCTATCCCCGTTAATATTCAACTTGTATGTAGAAGAAGCAATAAATAAAGTCAAAGAAATTTTCCATTTGGCATAAGTTTTCAGGGAGAAAAAAATCAGTGTGCTACGATTTGCGATGACATTGTGTTGTTAGCAGAGAGGGCTGAGGATATTGAGAAGTTACTGAGTGGCGTGAGCAAAATACTGAAGGAAAATTTTGGACTGAATATAAATCAATGCAAGACAAAAGTTATTAAATGTATCAGAAATGATACCAATATTAGCAGATTAAATATAAAAATAGGATGGAATGTAATAGAAGTAACTGAGTTCTGTTACTTAGGAAGCAAAATTACAGCCGATGGCCGAAGCATGAATGATGTTAAAAGCAGAATAGCACTAGCAAAAAGAGACTTCAAGAAAAAGAGAAACCTTTTAGTTTCAAATATTGATCTAGGAATGACAAAGAACTTTTTATAACTCTTTGTGTGGAGCACAGCACTTTATGGTTGCAAAACATGGACTTTAGAAATACCGGAAATAAGAAAATTGAAGCAATTTAAATGAGGTGCTACCTAAGAATGCTGAAAATTAAGTGGACTGAGAAAGTAAGAAATGAACGAGTTTTGGAAATGATGGGTGAGAAAAGAAGTTTGTGGAAGAAGCTTACAGAAAGAAGAGACAGGCTGGTAGGTCATATTTGAGAGATGCTGGATTGGTTAATTTGCTGGTGGAGGGAACAGTCGAAGGTAAGAACTGTAGAGGAAGACAGAGATTAGAATATATGAAGCAGATAATTGAGGACGTGGGTTGTAAGGGGTATGTAGAAATGAAGAGGTTAACACAGTATAGGAAGGGATGGAAGATTGCATCAAACCAGTCGAAACACTGACGACAGCAAAAAGAAAAAAATATATATATAGCCCCTTAAAAGAATATTATTTTGCATTTCGAATTTAATGACATAGAAAAAAAAATGTTCAATTATTATTGTTTCAGTCTTTCAGTAAACAAGTCTCCGGATTTTTTGTACCCAATCTACGGAAATTTTAGCGGCCATCTGCAGATATTCAGGGCCAAGTGGCTGGCAGCACGAGGGCCAGATTTAAATTTTTTTTTAATGTAGGCTGTTCATTTTGGGCCGCCCTTTTTTCCTTCATACTTATACTAATCACTAATTTGTATTACCTTTATTAGGTAGCAAACGATTATTTGTATATGTGAATGAATATAGATTAAGTGTGATTTCATTACGTGAAAGTATTCAGATTTAGTCATAAAATAGAAACAAGAAAAATGAATGGTTATTATGAAACAAGAATACAAACAAGAAAATAAAATATTTAATACATAATTATAGTTTTCTACGGGATTTTTGATTGGTGATCATAGAGGAACTACTTTCTCACTGACAGTTTTCCATACGGCAAACTTCGTAACACACTTTTTATCGGCAAAGTACAGAAAACACGTTAAGACGTACGCTCTGACTTGTAATCAGTTATTCTTAAACGATTATAATTTATATTAATTTCAATCAGAATACCGATTTCGACATTGTTCATTGCATGTTCCTTAAAAATTTCATTGAATTAATTCATTATTAGCTGAGAAATGACGAGTTGAGTTTAAAAAGTCATTGACTTTTCAATGATTTTTTCAATAAAATTATGACTTTCGAGCGCTCGCGGACTTTCAACATCCAGATACTCAATTAATGAAATCCTAGTTCATACTTAAGTATTTTTATAATAGAAATCATGAAATGTAAGTCTGTCTGCAGAAACTTACCACTGTCTATAGAGTCTTCCTTCTGAAATATACGACGGGCTACAGACTGCGTTGAACAAGATAGAAAGTCAGGAAACTAATGAAGAATTAAATAAATAATTTAGTTAATTGTTCGCTGTCACCACTTATCTAAATTAAAATTGATAGTAAATGTATTTCTTCTTTTCTATTAATTGTTCCGAGTTTGTCACTTCACTACTAGATGTCACCACATAATTAAAAATTTATGGTAGACGTTTTTCTATTATGTTTATAATCGCATACAAATTTGACGGCTTACTAGCGAGCACCATAGGTAATTTGCCGCCCTTAAAACGCTGCCGCCCCTAGGCTGGAGCCAATACAGCCTAATGGGAAATCCAGCACTGGGCAGCACTGAAAGGAGGCAGAAAGAAGTAAGGTGAAAATGTGTGTATAACGAAATTGCAAACAAAGTGTGCGCTCCATTGCAATTGATTTTTTTAAAAAAATGATTTGATGAGACTATATTGTCACATGGAAGGTTGGAGAATTAACTTCGGAGAATCATTCCCAAGTTAGTGAAAATGGACAGGTGAAGTAATCAGAAACAGAGTCACATGATATTGTGAGAGAGCTGTATAATTTGAAAAAATATAAAGCACCTAGCATTGATAAAATTACCACAGTTGTGTTAATGGTGGCTGGCATAGTCATTGCATAATACCTGGAAGGATTGTTTAGATTATGTCTGGAAACTTGTTGTATTGCAGAGGACTGGAAATGTGCCATATTCATAAGAAAGGGGAGTAACGCAGGGTTGAGAATTAAGGACCTGTTAGTTTGACTTCAGTGATGGGCAAGCTGTTGAAGTGTTGTATAGCCATTAGAAAATCTGTGATGAAATGGTTTGTAAGTCAGCACCATGGATTTAAAAGAAATTATTCATATGAATCTCAGTTATTTAAAAAATATTTCAGAAAAAATGGACCAGGAAGGCCAAAGAGATTTTTTTGGCACTGGACCTTTCTGAAGCATTTAACAGAGTTGGAGTGAATGATTAATTGCGATGGAACACATGTTCTAGTGGCAATTTTCATAGTGATCTGTATTACCCCTTTCTAATAATGTATTTTATTTATTTTTTACTTATTACTCTATTATACACTTTGAATGTTTAAAATTCTTCCACCCATCTACTTTTGCAATTTACAAATTTTAAATTCTTTCGGCATTTTTGTAAGTTATTCATAACTTCATTTGGTAATCTATTCTAATCCCTGACATCCTTGCTCACAAAAGAAAATTTTACCACTCCCTGAGGCATGAAATCAAGTGCCAACTTGTGCCCTTGGTCATGTTTTCTCTTCCATGTGCTACTCAGTTCTTCGATCAACATGCATCCAAGCTCCATCACCAACATTTGCCTTGTACATTCCAAGCACTCTCTTCACTTTGCTCCTGCCTTCCAATGAGTTAGCCATAGAATGGTTGTGAGTAAGATAATGACCATTGGGATAAATAAAAATATATCTCCCTGGAATTCTTAAGAAGTAGGAAGCAGAATGTATGTGGGCAATGCAATATCAAGAGAGATGGAAGTGAGAACATATGTGACACAGTACAATCACAGGTTTAGATTATAGCTGATGACATAATGCTGCGGTGTAGGATTAAGTCAAGATAGGGTTGTGACCAAATGCAAAGAGATCTAGACAGGATATCTAATTGTATGGGTAAGCTCGGAATAAAGATTTTTTTATTTGACTTTTCAGGTACCTAGATAGAAAAATAAATAAATCATAAAAAAACCTTGGAAAATCAGTTGACAGTAAGCTAAACTGGGCAAGTCACACTGGGCTTCCAAGTATTGCATCTGCTGGAGAGTATAACAAGAGAATGTACCAGGGAAGTAAGAGAGAGAGGTTACAAAACTTAGGTCACATACTTGTTATAGTGGTGTGGGATTATGTGGAACTTATGAGTATGCTGCCAAATACTAATGGTGAAGGGGGAGCAAAGGAGAGTTGCTATATTTGTCTGGAGAAATCACCAAAAGATACACTCAGTAACTGAAATGATAAAAAGAATTGATTTGTTAGTACTGTAGGATAGAAGATGGGTGAAAAGAATTGTGGCCATATATAATGCATATACTGGCGATGAGGACTGGATAAATATTGGCATAAGATACAGAAAAGGCATTTATCAGTGAAGATTGATTTCAGGCAATAGAGAGTGGAAATGTTTACATTTGAATTTAGGAGAATGAAGATGTAATGAACGGCTGTGTACGATTTTAAGACAAAAATATGTAATTGTAAGTAGGTATGGGGATTACTGATGTATCGCGATTCCCCAATTCCGATTTCATAATACTGCGGCAGTCAAACGCAAGACACCGCAAGAAATACTTTTCGAAATACATTTTAAGGTGTAATGCTGATCCAATGTGTATTACAATCTAATTTCGGGTTGAAAATAGTGGTCCAGGTTGTATTACAGTGGAATTACTGCTTGAAAACAATACGTCTTAAGGTAGCCATAAACGTGGAGGCCGGGCATCAGGGAAACATCCCGCGGGCCAAACCCCAGGGATTTCATCG
>CM061919.1:39716439-39779804 GCA_031002005.1 Vandiemenella viatica
ACATATAATTGCCTGGTATTAATTTTTTTTCCCTATCTCAGTATTTATTATATCACTGCTCACTGCTATTTTGCGGCAATAATATCGTTGTTGAATTGCGAGTGTCTAATCCTTGATGATTTAAATCTGATAAAAAAAGTTATCTAAATCCATTTAATAGGTAACACATGTATCAAAAACTAAGGGTTATCATATTAATGGTAGTAGGAATTTATTTGGAAAAGCTTATAAGGAGAAACGAATAAGTCATCCTTAATGATATCTTTAGTTATACGAAAACGTTATTCTCGTTAGATTATCAGAGTATTTTGTCAGGATTTCAAATAAAAATTGCATTTCACTTTAGATTACGGAGACTATATTTCGTAAATGGATAACTGTTTTATGTGACAAATACATTTCGCATTATGTACATTTCTCCTAGTTTTTAATAAACTTCCTTGCTTCTTACTTTCTGCCAAAAAAATTCTTAGGTTATGCTCATAACTGATACAGATAAAGTAGCGTAAATATTGAATCCCCTTCTCAATTTCTGTGCCTAACTGATACGGATAAAATAGCTCAAATATTGAATCTCCTTCTCCTTATGAATTCAGCGTCTAGCTGTAAATAAACGAAAAGCAAGATGGTGGTGCGAACGTAATATGGTGGTTGATGATTGGCCGTTCGTTAGCCAATAGGAGAAGTATCTATAGACGACGCACGCAGACGCCACGTTAGCTTTTTATATAATAGGATTTCCTGTGGCAATTATTTTAATTTCTGACACCATACCCTAGTGAAAGAAAATTTTTTCCACACCCTTCTGCTGAAATCACGTGCCAGCTTGTGGCCATAGTCATCTTTCCCTTCCAGGGCCTGTCTTAATTCTTCCACCAATATCTTTCTATGCCTAATCGCCAATATATGCCTTGTACTCTCATACTACTCTCTTCACTCATTGCTCAATACCTCAGCCATTTTCATATTCTCTGTAATTTCTTCTGAATTCTCAACCACAAGTATATTAATATCTTCCTAACCTCTTATCAGCTTTCTGGTATCGATGTTCATTTGAAGTGCAATGCATTGCTTATTAATAGCATGGAGGAAGGAATATATAGAGGAGAAATGACGTTAATCTGTGACGCCGCCTAAAACTCTCGGTTGATACTGTGCATACGCGGCCATATTATTTCATTTTCTAATGTGTCTAAGTATTTTTATAATGCCATCGTGTGCCATCTAAGAATCTTGATGAAAAAACGATGTTGTTACCGCAAATGCAGTTTGTGATTCAAGTACGCGTGTGTGGATGTGTCTACATAGTTTGATTCTGTAGCGGCAATTTAGTGGAGATTGTGATTAGGTCTAAATGCAGTCTGTACCAGAATGGTTTTATGTTGCATATACAGGGTGTTTAAAAAGGACTTTACAAGTTTGAAAATTTATATAAATTTTATGAAACAAGGAACTTCAAGGTTTTTTTTTTTTTTTTTTTTTTTGCTTGGCTGTTAGCCTTGGGCTAATTACGCCATAAACATAGGGTTGTTATTGTTAGGGTTTATGTTTATTTGACTTATATACAAATTTTGGTATTATCTACATATTTGCATATGGTATTGACAACTTTGGTGCAGGGAGTTGCTAAGTTGATCATTAGAGATATTATATCAGTAATTTTTAGCTGTTTTTCAATCAGCTCCTTTCTCATGTCTCTGTAAGTTTTGCATCTAAGTAAGACGTGATATATATCTTCCAGTTCACCACATCTATCACAATTTGGCGACTCTACAATGTTCATGATATGCTTCTTATCCTTTAAAAGGGAGTGTCCTGTACGTAACCTGTTGAATAATGTAATCTTCCTTCTGCTCAGTTCTTTGGTCTCGTACCATGGCGTTCTTTCGATTCTGTTGCAAATGGCCCGATGCCACAATCCCTTGGAATCCTTGTTGATTTGCCATTTCATTTCCCATTCTTTCAGTGTTATGGTCCGCGCAGTGTGTCTAAGGTCAGTGAACGGTATTGCGACGTCCTCCTTTTGTGCTGCAACTAATTGTTCTTTGGCTGCCTTATCGGCTCTTTCATTTCCCTGTATACCCACGTGGCTTGGTACCCATTGTAATTGTAGGTCTATCCCTTTAGCTATTGTCTTCGTTATTTCTCTAGCCACTTGATAGGCTATGTAGTTTTTTCCCTTGCCTTTAGGGATTGCTAAGATTGCCTGCAAGGCGCTTCTCGAGTCTGAACATATTACTGCTTTCTTTTTCTCTGTACTTTGAACATATTGTATTCCTTTGAGATGGCGAAAAGTTCTGCAGAAAAGGTCGAGAATTGGTTCGGCAATCGAAACGCTTCTACGACGTCGCTTCTAGGTTCCACATATGCAGCTGCACATGCCTCTTCCCCCGCCTTGGATCCGTCCGTGAAGATTTGACACCAGTCTTTCCACTTTGTATTGATTGTTTCAATCGTCCTTTGTTTCGCTTCTTCCTGATTCCAGAATTTTCTTTCGAGCTGCTCTGATGTGATGTACAGGTACACATGTGAAGCTAAATCCACTTTTTGCCAAGGTTGCTTTTCCGAGTAAAGGTCGTTGTTTTCTGCCGTATGGATATTCCACTTACTAGTTAGCTGTCTGTATGTTACTAGTCTTGGCATTCTGTGAGGGTCTGGAGGTTTGCTTCGAATCTCATGGGCTAATATCTGTACTTTCCTCAACAGTGGGTGTTCTTTTTTGGAGCTTACCCTTAACCAGAAGTTCAACCCTATTTTCTTTCTGCGTATATGTAGCGGCGGGGTTATTGTCTCTGCTTCCATTGCCGCTATTGGAGTGGTCTTAATGAAGCCTCCTATTATCCTCAGTACCGCTGCCTGCAGTGAATCAAGTTTCGCCTGTAGGGTTTTGCAAGCATTATCGTACAGAAAGCTTCCATAGTCCAGTCTGCTTCTAACTACGCTGTAGTACACATTGCGCAATGGGCGAGGATCCGCTCCCCAGTTCATTGAAGCAACTACTTTCATTGTATTGATCCGCGTTAGAGATGACGCTCTCAGATCCATTATGTGTTTTCTCCACGTAAGCTTTGAGTCTAGCCATATTCCAAGAAATTTGATTTCCTTCACCAACTCCATCCCAATACCGTTTAGAGTTATTTTAAGCTCATTTTCTTGATAATGTCTATGGGTAAATATACATATTTTACTTTTTTGTATTGTCATGTCTAATCCTTTCTCTCTCAGCTTTTCAAGGATTGCTGTAACTGCGGCTTGTAGTATTACTCTTGCCTTTTCTTTGTCGGGATGGGAGACATATATCACAAAATCATCCGCATACTGAAGGAAGGTCACCATTCCTGGTAGCTCGGTGAACAGCTTAGCCGAGTATATATTGAAGAGGGTCGGACTCATTGGGTCGCCCTGTGGAATTCCCTGGTAGACGTGTCGTTCAAATCTCTTTCCTTCTGCTGTGTGTATTATATTCACTCTGTGACCCAGGTAATTGCAACACCAAGATATGAGTTTATTATGTAGCTTCATCTCTTCCATGGCTTCCTGTAATATATTGATCTGTATGTTATTGTATGCGTCTTTTATGTCCAGGAACGCAGCTAGGAGATAGTTGTTTCTGACAAAATTTAATTGGATGTCCGTAACTAGTGTGCTAATGACATCCATTGTGCTGCACCCCTTCCGAAATCCCATGGTGCGGTGATCGAGGTTTCGATGGTGTTCTACATGCCATTCCATCCTGTTCTTTATCATTGTGCTCATTAATTTAGCCATGCACGGGATTAGTGATATAGGCCGATATGCCGATGCATCATTCTTGTCCCTATTGGTTTCGGCACTGGGACAATTACTACATTTCTCCATTGTTCCGGCACGTAAGATCTGTTTATCATTTCGTTGAATAGGTTCAGAATTTTTATGTTTAGCTTTTTGTGGCATGTTGTCTATCATTGAATATGTGATACTATCCATTCCTGGAGCTGTATCCCTCTTTTTAATGGCACTTTCAAGCTCAGACATGCTGAAGAATTCGTTATTTGAGATGTTGTAGTTTTCTTAGGGTGCTGCTGATCATTCCATACCGTATTCCCGGGAACAAATGCAGGTGCCGTTAATTCTAAAAATTGTTTCCGCCAGCTTGTCGTCTGTGTAGATGATGTTTTGGGAAGATCTCTTGCCGTTGAACCATCGTAGCTTCTTCCACATTTCTTGCGTCGAAGTGCCATATTTGATGCTGGAGCAGAAGGTTTTTCCATCCTTCTCTTTTGGTTTTTCTGATAGTGTTTCTGGCCTCTGCTGTTGTTTGTCTAAGTATCCTAAAATTCTGGAATGTCGAGTCTTTTCTATACATTTTGGTTTGCAAGGCGTCGTCTCGCTACTGCTCTAGCGCATTCACTGGTCACCAGGGTTTTCTATTAATCTTGCTTTCCTCGTTTACTTTATATTCCGGGATGCATTCTTCTGCCGTTTTAGTTTTTATCTCTTCCAATTCATTGTATCGTTGTTGAAGGTTGCCTGTGTTTGAGCTTAAGTGCTCTATTCTTGTACTGATTCTTTCTTGGTATAAGTTCCAGTTAGCTCTACTGCAGATCCAGCGCCTCTTTGATGTGCTTAACTTCGTTTTTCGCCACGGAATCCAACGTGATTTTCAGTATCAGATGATCGCTACCTAATGAGTCCTGTAGCATCTCCCATTTAGCCCTGGTGCTCAGGCATGCCGCAATTAGTGAGATGTCGGGTGACGAGTTCCTTTGGAATGGCGTCCCTAGTCGCGTTCCGTGCTTGTTGTTCAGCACGGTAAGTGATGACGAGGTTATCGCCGACGCCAGTTCTTCACCTTGTTGATCCCGCTGTCTTTCCTGCCACATCGGGTGGTGCGCATTAAAATCCCCTCCCACGAAGCTTTTGTGTGGTATCTGATCAAATAGAGCTTCCCAGTCCTCTTCCTTCATGTTAACTTGAGGAGGTTTGTAAACAACAGTAACATTTTCTATCGGATCTTTGTGTTTCAGGTCGACGGATAGCACTTCTAAATTAGCAGACGGCTCTACTATGTCTCTGATGTTGCTCTTCACATCATTTCTGACAAGTATGGCTACTCCTCCAAATCCGTCACCCCTATCTTTCCTATGGATGTTGTAGTTTTTATGCTTTATGTTAATATTATCATATAGCCAAGTTTCGGTGATCAATAGGGCGTGGGGAGCATGTTCCTCAATAACTCTCTGTAAATCATTCCATTTGGGTACCAGGCTTCTGGCATTCCATTGTAGAATTATAAGTTTAGCCCTTTTATCCATTATTATCTGCAGCATCGCCTATCTCCATTGTGTTTTCACTGTCTCCCATTTGCTTTATTTCTTGCATGACCATCTTAGTGGATTCTTCCTGAATTTTTTCTATCACTTCCTTGGGGATGTTTCCATTTAATTGTTGCATAATGACTTTGGTCACAATTTTCACAATGATGCTAATACTTTCGACATTCGTTTCCTTGTTTTCATGCTCCGCCATCTGATCTGTACTTGTTTCTCTTCTTACCGCAGGTAATCTTCTTTCATGTATCTCCTTATATTGGTTGGTCTTTTCTCCCATTGCAGCTGCACTAAAGGTTTTGGACTGTATGGGGGGAAATTCTTTTGGGTTGTGTTCATATCCTGCCCTGGCTGGTGTTTTACTGCCAAGTGCCTGTGTCTGCTTTCGCTCCTCTTCTCGTTTCCTTATTGGACATGCTCTGTCGTTTGCTTTGTGGTCTCCACCACAATTCGCGCACTTAACTTCTTCCTTGTTACAGCAGGTTGCATTGTGCTCCTCTCCGCATTTAGTGCACCTTTCTTTCCCTCTACAGTTGGAGGAGATGTGACCAAATCTTTGGCATTTAAAGCACTGCGTCACTGGATACACGTATGGAGTAACCTTGAATCTGAGATAGTAGATTTCTACTTCTTCCGGAAGAAACTGGCTTTCAAACGTGAGTAGAACCGTTTGTAATGGTTTTTCTTTCTATTTTTCCGTCCAAATGTATACTTTTCATGAATCTTCTTACGCCTACTATGGGAGCGGAAGCTTTAACATTTCTTATCAGCTCTTCCTCATTCAAGTCTGTAGGGACGTACTTGATTACACCTTTGCACTCTACCCTGCTTGCAGGGATATAAGCCTTTAGTCTTAGTGACTGTAAGAAGACATCATTTCCAACGAAGTTGTTTGCCGCCTCAGCTTTAGTAAATTCCAGCATCATCCGATTTTTTCCCTGTTGGTTGATCCGCTTAAGACCATTAATCTTGTTATAGAGTATTTTGCCTAGTTGTATAGGGTGAGGCAGTTGGCTGTTCATCTCTGGTTCGATTGATACTAGATATGGTCCCTGTGAGTGCCGGTTATACAGTCTGAAACGTTTCAGTGGTGCTGTGTTATTTTCCTTTGTCCTTCTTGACTTGATCGTGTTGGGTTCAGTTGGTCATTTGTTGATCTGCTCGCAGTCTCTGTGACGTGATATGTCAGCTGCTGCGAAGGTGTTGTCTGCTTTATAGTTTGATCCTTGTTCAACTTAGGCACTATTTCTGTTGTATCGAAATCTTCTTTGTTGCTTATAGGTATACTTCTTTTCCCGGTAGCTCTTCTTTTCTTTCTAAGATTGTATTTAACTTCTTCTTCACTGTCCTCATTGTGTTCTTCTATTTTCTTTTTTGTTGTCTCTGACATGTCTTGTTCTGCTTGATAAATGAATGGTTCATTCCTCTCCTCTGCAGCTTTGGCAGTAGCACCGCCACTCGCTTCCGCCATCCTGCCTCCTTCACGATCTTTAAAGTTTCGGATAGATTGATGTGTATCCGAGGTACACACGCTTCCTTCGAGTTAATTTAGCAAATACTTTATATTCTGATGCTATGTCCACTACGTCTGGTTTTCACTAATATACACACTCGGCGCAAATGCCGCAAACTGTTGTAGTCCCGCTTCACTAACAACCACACACGTAAACAGGAAAGGCTCACTCTCGGCTGTACACTAGTTCCGCATGCGCTCGTAGCTGAAGCTAAACTGGGAACTTCAAGTTTAGACTCGCGTAGTCCGCTAGTGCCTAATCGCGCCGCGCAAGCGCTAGCGGCAGTTACATTAAAGATGGCTGCCTTCACTGAACCACAGCGTGCTAGCTGTGTGTTTTGGTTTGAAGAATCGAAGTCTGCGACAACAGTTCAGCGTAATTTTCGTACCAAGTACGCTAAAGATCCCCCTAGTAGGCCTACAATTTATGAGTGGCATAGATGTTTTGTAGAAACAGTGTGCTCAGTAAAACATAAAAAATCCTCAGGTCGTCTAAACACATCTGACGAG
The DNA here is from genome assembly GCA_031002005.1 of Vandiemenella viatica. Lineage (NCBI taxonomy): Eukaryota > Metazoa > Arthropoda > Insecta > Orthoptera > Morabidae > Vandiemenella > Vandiemenella viatica. The sequence goes on from CM061919.1 coordinate 39,723,772, forward strand.
GTCGTTGAGCAAGTGAGAAAAAGTTTTGTCAACAGCCCTACGAAATCGACCCGGGGTGCATCTCGTGAGCTGCAAGTCCCACATACGACGGTTTGGCGTGTGTTGAGAAAACGTTTGCATTTGAAACCATACCGATATTCGCTTTTACAAGCAATTAAAGACACTGATAAGATTGCACGTAGGAACTTCTGTGCGGATATGTTAAATCGAGTGGATGATGATGAACATATCTTGGACAACATAATCTTTTCTGACGAGTCAACTTTTCACTTAAGTGGCAAGGTTAACACACACAACTGTAGGATTTGGGGCAGTGAAAATCCACATGAAACATTGCAACATGTTCGTGATAGCCCTAAAGTGAACTTTTTTGTGCGTTGAACAAGAGGAAAATGTACGGCCCCTTTTTTATCCAGGAGAGAACCATCAACGGGATAGTGTACCTTGATATGTTGCAACAATTTTTGATACCATAGATCGATGAGGATGACCGAGAACGAAATGTTTTCTTAATGCAAGATGGCACACCAACACACTATCTGACTGACGTCCGGGATTTTCTCAATGACCGCTTTCCAGGTCAATGGATTGGTCGTGAAACGGCGATTGCATGGCCCCCCCCCCGTTCCCTAGACATGACACCGCTAGATTTTTTTCTTCTGGGGTTTCATAAAAGATATGGTGTACGTACCTCCTTTGCCGGCCACTCTACCTGAACTTAGAGCAAGAATTTACGTTGCTGCTGAGCAAGTTACACCTGAAATGCTAGTGCGAGTCTGGGAAGAAATCGACTACCGATGGGATGTCTGCAGAATAACCAACAGAAGCCACATAGAACATCTTTAGTTTAAGGTAAAAAAAACTTGAAGTGCTTTCCTTTAAAACAACACCAAAACCAGCTCTGCACCTTGTTTCATAAAATTTATATGAATTTTCAAAGTTGTAAAGTCCTTTTTGAAACACCCTGAATAAGGGGCAAAGAATTTATCTATTATTGTTAGCAATTTGATGAGAACCATGTTGGTGACAAAACGTGTATCGCGATGGAAACTACTTCCAGGTATTCCCAATTAAGCTTACGATGTAAGGTAACAAGGTAACTATTTTTATTCTAGTCTAGGCCGCATTCAACCTAACCACAAGTGGTAGTAATAAAACTGAAATATCCATTCTGCATGTCCACCATGTAATTCATTGTGGCTTTGCCAGAATTAATTTTTGGTCCAGGCCGTGTCTCAACCCAATCTCCTCAATTTGGAGACAGTATATCCCGCAAACTAAGCAAGATATCGAAAAATTTTATTATTTATTTTCGATTTTTTTCGTCGTGTTACATAAGAATCCAACATCAAATTTGACTTTTGCGAAATTTTTCTTCTGCATTTCAACTCAAGATACTCACTTTTGAGACAGTATATCTCGAGAACTAGTTGAGATATCGAAATTTTTTATTCTTTTATTTTTTTATTTGTCTCGTCTTTTTAAATAAGACTCCATCATCAAATTTGACTTTGGCCAATTTTTTCTTCTGAATTTCAACCAAAAAAATTTCACATTTGCGACAGAATATCTCGGAAACTAGGCAGGATATTAAAAAATTTTATTCATCATTTTTAATTTGTCTCATCGAGTTATATAATAATCCATCACTAGATTGTGGTGCAACGTTTTTGTACATATAACACGTGTCTGTATAAATGCGGCCTAGCGCCCCCCCCCCCACTCCTCCTAGTTCCGGCGTCACTTCAATGCGCGGTGAAGGTCTCTTGCTTCGTCTCCATATATTTCTTTCCTCCATGATTAATAGGAGTAATATCCTAAACAATAGCAACAAAGATAACTTAACAAAGATATTATTAAGCCAGATACAACTAGAGCATCGAAACCCCCCGATTAACATAGGGCATATAAGCTGTTTTTTGGACTGAGCAAGAACATATTTTATTGAATGTAGCTACATCACAAATGTTAACAACGTCCATCAACTGAATAGTCTAAAAGACATATATCTCAAAATGCTAAAAATGATGGGAAGAAACAACATTGAACTTAAATATTCAGAAGCAAATTGGAAATCAGTTTGGCAGAATATTCCAACAAACATCTTCCTCACAACGTTCAACCTACTTGGTATCAAGTAGTAAATGAATTAATTCCTACAAAGAAACGGTTGCACAATATACACTTTAGCAATACTACAAAATGCAAATATTGCACAGAGGAAGACACACTAGAATACCGCTTTGTATGCAAAGATAGGTAGGCGATGTGAAATTGGGTGAAAGGTACGTTGGCGTTACTAAACAGTACTACAAATTACAGCTTAAACGTTGCCAACATAATAAAACCGGATAAGTCGCCGTATCCAATATCCAAGAAAAACTCCATGCTATGGATTACGGGACATTTTGTAGATTTTGTAATAAGGAAGAAAGGCACTGATTTAAATTAATTTAAATATCACATTCTACCAGAATTCAGTACTGCGGAAAAAAATAAAAACTACTCAACGTCATATGGACATTTTCTACGGACAACAATCCAGAGAAATCTATAATTCACTACGGATGGATACAGACTACTCGACAATCCCTTGCAACGTGCAGAACTTCTTGAACAACACATGCCGTGACAACGAAGGACCTTGGGAATAAAAGGATGCCTACTGGGAATTATCTTCTTCATCATCTTGTAAATTTATGATATTGAATGCAATTGAGTTTTTATTTTCATTAAATGAACGTAATTAAATTTAAAAATTTGTTTACGGCGCTTGCTTTCAAAACATTCGCTGCTCCGGTCCCGGGTTCGAATCCCGGCAGGAGCAGGAATTTTGAGAGTTGTGTATGACCATATGAGCCATGCCAGGACGCTCCGTGGTTCGGATTCCACGTTGAACTGTAGGTCCCAGAGTAAAGGAACTGGCCGTCCTACCTCTGACACAATGGCTTAGTATGCCTCCTTCGGGAGGACCCAACCAACCTTCGGGTTGTGGACTAAGTTAAGTTTTAAGTTTAACCTCTTATAATCCTAATAGATTACAAGGAAAGGAAAAATGACTCATCACTCACCAAAGTTGAAGGCAGTGACGGGAGAAGGACATATATCACGAACACAAGAATACACATTATTTCGGTTTTAAACTTTATTAATGCTAAAGAGAATGAGTCATGTGGCTCGGGACTTAGTTTCCATTTTCCTTTGTTTAATTAATATAACATGAGATATTTCGTTAATTCATAAAGTACTCATTTAACCAAGGTCTTCAATGTATAGTATAAAGGTTCTGGGTTCCTTCTTGTTTTTATTTTGGGAAAACACTTCTTCCCCAAAATGTGAGTATCACATCCTGAATTTGATACTTCTTCCCCAAAATGTGAATATCAGAAGTATGAAATTCAGGAGTTGACGTGTGTGCAAAGGAGAGCAGCTGGACTTGTTTGTGGAAATTATTGGACACCCAGTCAGTAACTGATATAATGAAAGTACAAAATTAGGATTCACTGGCCGAGCATGGTTGAAGAGCAATAACATTCTGGTCTCGCATTTGGGAGGACATGGGTTGAAATCCCTGTTAGGGCATCCAGATTTGGTTTTACCATGGTTTCCCCAACACTCCAGGCAAATACCGGGTTGTTTCCTTCAAAAGGCCATGGCCGAATTCCTTCCCATTCCCTGACCACCATTTTTCCTGCCTCTAATGACCTCAACATCAACGAGGCATAGAGCCAAAAAAAAAGGGGGTTCTCTTGAAGAGAGGAGAAGGGTGAATAGGAATGTATAAGACATTTAATAATGATGAGTCGTGGATGGATATTGATAGAAGAATTAGAAGTAGTACATTTAAAAGGAAAAGATGACCATGACCAATGGCTGGTATTTGATTTCAGGTAAAGGAATTGGGAAAATTTTCTTCTTATTATCATTATTATTTTTTGTTACATTCTTTTAATGTTTCCCTTTATGAATTTTAATCTTTAATTATTTGAGTGTTTATGGTAAACTATTCTATTCTTTTGATTCTTGGCTGCCCGGGTGGCGGCGCGTCATGTTTCTTGTAGCCGACGTTTCGACCCGCATTAGGAATAGCACGTGGTACAGAAAAAGATGAGCATGATCATTAATTAATAATTTAATTAATTTTGTTTAATTGTGATGGACCTAGTGAACCCCGGCACCGATACGGTAGCTGTGAAGGCCCTACAGGAACTCTGAAAAATGATGGCTAGCGGGGTTCTGGTGAAATGACAACAGGCCTAGCAAGCAGGTAGTGGATGAAGAACATGCTTTGAAAACTAAGCACAGCCTCGGAAAGGATGGATGTAACGGACAACGATCTAGGCAATGGACTGGACTATGAGTTGGAACAATCAGTATATTACCACTAAGAGGAAAGGAACAGAAAGTTATCAGTGTAATGGAAGAGAGGAACATAAGCATATTAGGATTAAGTGAAACAAAATGGAAAGGACATGGAAGTAAGGAAATAGGAAAAGGGTACACACTATGGTGGTCGGGAGGTAGGCAAGGGACCTAATGGGGTAGCAATAGTTCTAAATAACAAACTGGCAGGAGAAGTCATAAATGTTAGCTACACCAATGGAAGGATATTGGAACTGTCAATTGCGGTAAATAGAGAGGTAGTAGATATCATCCAAGTGTATGGTCCCCACAGAAGAAGAGAAAGAAGAATTTATACAAGACCTAGAAGGGGAAATCAAGGCAGGAAAGGTTATCATAATAGGAGATTTAAATGCCAGAGTAGGTAAAGACAGAACAGGATATGAAGATGATATGGGAAGCCATGGTGTAGAATCAAGGAATAAAGAGGGATAAAGATTTTTGTCTACGGAACTCATTAGTTGATGGCAACACCTGGCATGAGAAAAGAGATAGTCACAAGTTTATCCGATATAGCTGGGATGGTCAGAGTAGAAACTTAATAGACTACATACTGTTCAGCAAATGTCTTCACCCAAAATTAAAGGATGTAACAGTCATACCAAATGTGAACCTAGAAGGAGATCACCGGTTAGTTCTAGCAGACTTTAAGAAACTCAGTCTGGACAGAACTGTAAGCAAAAGGATCAGGTGTTGGAAGCTGGCAGATAGTGGCACTAAGGAAACATTTCAGGAAGAAGTGAAGGCCAACTTGCCCAAAGATGAAACAAGAACAGCAGAAGAGGAATGGAGAAGATTTAGAGCATCATTAGTAAAAGCAGTAGAAAGGACATGTGGAAAAACGTCAATGCAATACAAGTAAGAGGAAGGAGAAATAAACACCATGGTGGAATGAGTGTATTGCAGAAGCTGTTAAAAGAAAGAATGGGGAATGGAGAGAGTGGTTACAAGTGAGAACTGAAGAGAAAAGAACAAGATTGAAAAGGTTAGCAAAAGCCTCAGAAAAAATGATAAAAATAGCAAAGGTAAAATCTTGGGAGGAATTCCCAGATAAATTAAAGACAAGGTACAAAAGAAATAAGAAAATACTATATGGCATAGTAAGAAACCAAACAAAACCTAGAGATATGGGTGAAGTGCAATGGAAAGAGGTACTGAGCACATGGAAAGAGTACTTCAAAAACCTTCTGGAAGGAACAGAAGGAAATCAGGAATCAACCAAAGAAAATGATAGCGGAACAACCACTGTAGAAAGGGAAACAGAAGAATTTAGCAAGCTGGAATTAGAATTGGCAGTGAAAGAAATGACAAATGGTAAATCGCCAGGACTAGATGAACTGACAGCAGAAATGGTAAAAGCAGCAGGAGCAATGGGTATGCAATGGTTGTATAGAGTCATACAGAGAGTCTGGAAAGAAAGGAAAATACCGGTGGATTGGAGGAAGGGAGTCATAGTGCCTATTCATAAAAAAGGGAGTAAAACGAAATGCGAGAATACAGGGGTATTAAATTGCTGAGCCATGACCTGAAAATATATTAAAATATTATTCTAAATAAAATCAAGCAAAGGCTAGTGAATACAGCTAGAGACGAGCAGTTTGGTTTGAGGCAAGGAAGATCTACAGCGGACGCAATTTACATACTCAGGCAAATCATAGAGAAAAGGTGGGAATATGGCAAAGACACAGTAATAGCTTTCATTGACATAAGAAAGGCCTGTGACAAAGTACTGAGGGAAAGTATATGGCTAAGTTTAAAAAAGAGAGGAATAGATGAAGGGATTGTGGAATTAATAAAGAACATCTATGATAAGTGTGAGAATTGGGTGCACATAAACAGTAAAAATTCAAAATGGTTTCACACGGAAAGAGGAGTAAGACAAGGAAGTGTGTTGTCACCTGTCCTATTTAATGTAGTATTTGATGTAATAATAGCTGAAGTCCAGGTACAGAGAGATCCACTGGAGCTGAAGGTGATAGCATATGCTGATGACACCATAATATGGGATGAGAAAGAACAGGATCTGGAAAGAGAATTACGGAAATGGTGGACTGCAATAGGTAAACATGGCGTGGAGATTAGTGTGGAAAAGACCACAATAATGAAGATAACAAGAAATACTGGCCCTTCGAAGGATGTGTTTCTCGACAGCAAGAAATTGGAATGGGTAGAATGATTTGTGTATCTGGAAAGCAAGGTAACCACCAATGGAAAGATGGAGGAAGAAATTAGTCAGAGAGTAAGGAAGAGCAGACATTTGTATTAGCAAATAAAGGATGTTATCTGGATATGGAACATAGGGAATGATGCCAAAATTCTGCTCTATAAAGTATATTACCAACCCATACTGACTTACGGTTCTGAAACATGGACATGGACAAAAAGAGAGATTGAAGGTGGCAGCGATGAGGTTTCTGTGAGGAATGGAGAATGTCACGAGGAAAGGCAAAATTAGAAATGAAAACATCAGGGAGAGGCTACAAGTGGAAGCATTAGAAGAGATGTTAAGGAGGGTAAAGACTGCAGTGGTTTGGACATGTTATGAGGATGGAGGAGGAGAGGTTGCCGAAAGTAGCACTGCTGAACAGCGGGAAGGGAAGGAGACCAGTTGGAAGACCATGGGCAAGATGGATGGACCAAGTGAAGAAAGATGTAGAGACAAAGGGAGTCATTTGGAGGAAAGTGATGGAGGAAAGGCCACCAGACTTGGAAGAGGATGTGCAGGATGACATGCAAAAGTGGAAACATCTAATGATGATGATGATGTTGATGTGATGGAATGATTGTTCCAGTAGGAATTTACAGTTTCCCCCTACAAATTTCTACTTTGCATTCTTTCAGCGAGTTTGGTAAATTATTCATCATCTCCTTTCCTGTGAAAGAAAATCTTTCCATAGCCTTGTGACAGAAATTGAGTGCCAGACTTTGGTCATCGTCATCTTTTACCTTATATGCACTACTCCTAATTCTTCCAACAATATTTTTTCATGCCACGTTATCAATAAATGCCTTGTACACTCCCATGACTCTCTTCAACATCCTCCTTTCCTCCAGTGAATCGCATTCCAGCTCCTTTATCATATCGGTTACTGAATCTGTTCTGCAATAATATGCACTTCCTCCAACTCTTGTATTTGATACCAAATATAAGTGTCCCATACTACACTACCATGTTTAATCAATTGTCTAACCAATGTTTTGTAACCCGATTCCCTGACTTCTCTGGTACATCCCTTCATCACTCTCTACAAAAAGTGTAGAATTTTGAAACCTTTTCCTACCACCAGTTCAAAGTGTCCTCCCCAGTTGAGTTCGTTGAGAATGTTATGCCAATGTATTTACATTTTAGGTTTTCAACTAGCAATCCTTTCCACACCTTATCAACATAATCAACCTTTAGTTACTTATCTAACAAGCTGATTCTTCTTTGCATTTATCTTCATCCTATGTTGACCTACCCAGCCAGATATCCTGTCTACATCACTCTGCAGTTGTTCACAGTCTTCTACCATTTTGATCCTATTGTATATCATTATATAATTTGGAAACAACCAAACTTCTAACAGTAAACCATCAATACAATCATTCCTTAGAATAACGAATAGCGATGGTTCCAAAATACGAGGGCGGTTCAAAAAATAAGGTCTCCAACGACGCCGTGTCAAAACCAACAATGGTAGGTGAAATTTAACAACAATGCCGTTTCCATGGTCCCCCCACCACCGAATGATACAGGTTCAAGCTCAGTCGGACGATCAGTCGCTGCCTGACAGTCGTCCGCGATGGAGCAACTGCTTAGCTTACCCACCAGGTGCCAACTGCGCTCAGTGATCCGATTTTTGAACGCGAAAAACGTTACACCGATAGAAATCCATCTTCAGTTAGTGGAAGTGTACGGGGAAAAGTGTATGAACATTGAAAACGTGCGGAAGTGGTGCCGGGAGTTTTCTGCCGCAGCACTTCCACGACGAGGAGCTGCCTGGAAGACCGAGCGTGTCCGACGAAACGGTGACCAAAATTGATGAGATGATGTGTAGTAACTGAAGGATAACGCTTGATGAGATAACCGAGAGGCTTAATGGAGAGTGTGGCAAAATCTCCATACGCAAAATTGTTTAAGAAAATCTAGGATGCAGTAAAGTGTCCGCCAGGTCGGTTCCCAGACAGCTCACCGACGAACAAAAATCAAAGCGCGTATAATGTGCCAAAGAATTTGTTCGCCACTTTGAAGAGGAAGGGGAAGACTTCATGGATTCGGTAGTGACTGGGGATGAAACCTGCGTGCATCATTACATTCCTGAAACGATGGAGTAATCCAAACAATGGCGTCATCCATCTTCGCCGAAGCCCAAAAAGTTCAAGACGGAGAAGTCAGCCGGTAAGGTTATGGTGACTGTTTTTGGGGATGGTAAGGAGGTATTGTTGGTGGATTTCATGCCAACAATTAACTTGGACCGCTACAGCGAAACTCTTAAGAAACTACAGCGGGCTATCCGGAACAAAAGAAGAGGAATACTCACGAAGGGAGTGTCTTTGCACCATGACAACGCGCGTCCACATCTCACATCAAACGACCTTCCTCGTCAAACAATTTGGTTGGGATCTTGTTGAACCCCCTCCTCCACCCCTCCCCATAGCATGGACATTGCCTCAAGTGACCATGACATGTTTCCTGCACTTAAAAACATCTGGGAGGCCAGAAGTTCCGGTCAGACGAGGAAGTGCAGGTCACAGTCATTTGATTTCTTCGTGACGCGGCGGGAGATTGGTACGACGTTAAGATCAAAAAGCTCGTGGCGTGGATGCGGAAGGTCATCGAACGGGCAGGCGATTACATAAAAAAAATATCCTAAAAAAATTAAAGCTTTCCAACGATGTATCATAAGTGGTGAATAAATGAGATTTTCTATATACATAAAAAAAATAGGAGTCCTTATTTTTTGAACCACCCTCTATGTCACTCCCATTTTCATATCCATGTTGACATTTCATTTCATATCCTGAATTTTTATTTTCTACCTATTAAGAATTCTTCTGTTCAGGAAATAATATTCTCATTCACTCCAATAGTATTTACCTTATTTACCAACATTCTATGGCTCACTCTGTCAAAAGCCTTAATGGTACACTATCCATTTGGACTCCCTTTTCAATATCTTACATATAGCCTATTAACCAAGATTAGCCTGAATATCCTTGTCTAAAACCATGTTTTCAACTTGAAAACAACTTACGTTCCTCACACACATTTCAGATGTGGTTGCATATCAATCTCTCCATAATGTAACTATCACTGTTTCAGGTATAATTATCGACTATATTTGTCACACACTCCTGTATGTACTGGTACTATTAAAACACTTTTCCAGTCCTCTGGTAAGCAACATATATTCAGTCACAATTGAAATCATGTTTCAAGGTAAGGTACAATGTCACATCCTGTTAAATCTGCAGTAATATTATCTACACTAGACCCGTTATGCTTTTTCAGATTTCTTAGTCCCTTATAAATATCCACAGGAAGAAATTCAAAATTTTCATCTGCTGATTTCTAATGTGTGGATAAGTTCATTCACCAATTTACACACTTCCATTCCTGAATCATTACTATTACTATTACGGGATATAGCAGGAGGCACCCACGGGCTATTGTGAGGAACCATCCCAGCATTCGCGTGGAGTGATCTGGGAAAACCACGGAAAACCCAGATCAGGATGGCCGGAGAGTTTTATCGAAAGCTAATCCTGTCGGATTTTAAGTTTCCTCGCCCGGTAAATCCTTTCTATTACATTTCCTAATCGCTGGTGGAAAAAATGAATACAAAAAAGAATCGGTTCTGGCCCTGATTTCTCTCATCTTATTTTCACGGTCTTTCCGAGTTACGAATGTTGCTGGTAGCAATATTTGTTTGCTGTCAATCCGAAATATGTCAGTCGTGAATTTTTCAATTAGCTTCTGTCGAGAGCAACGCCTTCGGTGTTTCAGGTCTTCCCAACCTAACTCCTTCAACATCGCACTTACGCTTTCCCTCCAACTATATATACCTGTCACGAATCTGGCGGCTCTTCTTTGGACCTTCTCTAATGCCTCCATTAACCCCTTTTGATGGGGACCCTATTCAGAACAACAGTATTCTAAGTGAGGACGCACTAGTGACTTGTATGCAATCGATTTAACTTTCGGAGTGCATTGTTTTAAATTATGACCTAGAAATCGGAGCATACGGTTTACTTTCCCAATCAAATTCTCGATATGTTTATTCCACGATAAATTACGAGCCGTATTCCAAAAGTAAGGTCCGTTTGATCATAATAAAAACATCGTTCAGGATACAAGGTTTTTATTAACGTCAGTTTGTAACTACATATCTAGTTCACTTTTCCACATAATCGCAGTTCATATCTATACACTTTCTGTAACGCTGTACCAGTTTCTTTAACCCCTCGGCATAAAAGTCTGCCGCCTGGGACGTAAACCAATTGGTAACGCTCGTCTTGAGTTCTTCATCGGTTTGAAATCGTTGTCCACCAAGCCACCGTTTCAAATGCAGGAAGAGAAAATAGTCGCTTGGTGCAAGATCTGGACTGTAAGCAGGGTGGTCTAGGATTTCCCAACGAAACTCTTGAATCTTCTCTTTGGTTTTGGAAGCGGTATGCGGGCGTGCGTTGTCGTGCAGGAGGATCATGCCAGACGACAGTTTCCCGCGGCGTCGATTTTGGATAGCACGTCTCAGTTTGGTGAGCGTTGCACAGTACACGTCAGCTGTAATGGTTGTCCCACGGTCTATAAATTCGATCAAAAGGACGCCCTTTTCGTCCCAAAACACGGAAGCCATCATTTTGCGATTCGTGTACGGCGATTGCTTACACTTTTTTGGTTTGGGTGAACCGGAATGGCGCCACTGCATTGATTCTGCGTTGGTGTACGCTATCCACGTCTCGTCTCCCGTAACAATTTGGGAAAACAAACTGTCTCCATCTTTTCTATAGCGCTCCAAAAATTGTCGTGCGCTATGCATTCGTTGCTCTTTGTGCTGAGCGGTGAGCAGTTTTGGCACCCACCGCGCACAAAGCTTCCGATATCCAAGCTCTTCAGTGACAATCCTGTAAATTGAGGTTCTAGCAACATTTGGGAATTCCATAGCCAGACCACTAATCGTCAAACGCCGATCACTTCGCAGTTTTTGGTTAACTTGCTCGACGATGTCGTCGGTCCGAATACTGGGCCTGCCACTCCGCTGTTGATCGTGCACATCTGTGCGACCACTTTGAAATTCTCGACACCAGTGTCGAACTTGTTTCTCACTCATTATGTTTGGTCCATACACTACACACAATTCGCGATGTCCGCATCTGACGATCCTTTTGCCAACAAAAATCTAATCACACCGCGCACTTCACAACTGGCGGGAGCTACGATTGTCGCGGCCATTTCGAACTGCTCTCAACAATAGATATACGGCTACTGCGGCAAGCCAACAATACTGCATATTTACCAGGAGTTGGTAGATGGCGCTGCAGGTGGGAAACGTCATTCAGGCCTATCATCTGTGACATCTTGTACCCCGGACCTTACTTTTGGAATACGCCTCGTATTACCAATTGTTACCCCTTAGGTATTTAGCGGAATCTACCGTTCTAAGTACAGTACCATTAATTGTATATTCAGAGCTAGGTGGTGTCACCTTTTTACTTAACATGTATGACTTGGCACTTTTTAGCGTTTAACTCCAACTGTCAATTTTCACACCACACAATTATTTTCATAATATCGTCTTGTAACAAAGTGCAGTCTTCCTGAGTTTTGATTTCACGATAAATAATAGCATCATCGGCAAATAATCTTTTCATCCCCCTTATTATGTCACACAAATCATTAATGTATATGAGAAACAACGAGGCTCTATCACGCTTCCCTGGGGAACCACGGACCTCACCTCGGTAATTGATTAACTCTCACCGTCAAGAACTACACACTGTGTTCTGCACTTCAGAAAGTTTGCAACCCAGTCGCATATTTGTTTAGATATGCCGTAGCCACGAAGTTTCCTAAGTAACCTACTATGAGGCACAGTTTCGAACTATATCAACCTGGGATTGCCCATCTATAATACGGCACAAGTCGTGAATTAAAAGTGCAAGTTGTGTTTCACAACACCGGCCTTTTCTGTTGATTTGGGTTTAAAAGCACATCTTCATCCAAAAACCGCATGGCATTTGGATAGATGATGTGTTCTAAAATCCTACAAAATATTGATGTTAACAAGATCGGTCTATAATTTCGAGGATCATTAACATTCCCATTTTTAAACACTGAACTTAAGATGGCGGTCTTCCATTTGGCTGGTATTTTTCATTGATCCAAGGAGGCGGTATATAATTTCATCAAATACAGTGCAATTTCCTTTGCGTACCTGGAGTAGAATCTTGTAGGAATACTATCTGGTCCGGGAGCCTTATTCTTTTTTACATTCATAAGCTGTTTAGTTATTTCCTCGACATCAAGAACGAGATCATTCATAATTTTGTTGGTATGATTGGCAAATGACGGAATCTCCTCTGAGCTTTCTGTCGTGAAAGCTTTTTTAAATATATTATTCAAGATTTCATCTATCTCTACGCTAGTTTTGGATAATTCCCCATTTTTCTTAATCAATGATGGCATAACCTTACGAGAGCCTCTTAGTAATTTGATATACGACCAGAACTTTTTTGGATCAGTAATCAGATCATCGGATAAATTCCTGGCCCGGAATTCTTTAAACGCATAGCGCATTGCCTTACGCACTTCCGCTCGTAACTGGACTAATTTAGCACGATTAGACAAGTCCACCGATTTCTTTACCATGGCATTTAAACGTCTTTGCTTCCTGAGCAATCGCTTCACTTCCCTATTGAACCACGGAAGGTTCTTTAATTTAATTTAATTTAATTGCAATGGAGCACAGGCTCCGGTGGCAATTTCCCTACACACCCATCTTCCCCCTATCCTGCACCTACCTACAAATTTTATCTTTAAATTCTTTCAAAGTTTTCGGTAAATTATTCATCATTTCTCTTGGTAACTCATTCCAATCCCTGACACCCTTACCTAAAAAAGAGAATCTTCACACACTCTTGTGCCTGAAATCGAGTGCCAGCTTGTTGTCATGGTCATCTTTTCCCTTCCATGCACTACTTTTCATACCTATTGCAATATCTTTCCATGCCTTAATAAGCTTCTTAGGAACAAATTGATTTAAACGGTTCCATATTATTTCTTTTAAATTAAACCAAAGTTCCTTAACATTTGTATTTAGCGTGTACGTTTCCAAATTTTTCGCCAAGTGATCAACCATACCCACATCAGGAACGTGCGAAGTTGCTGAGCTAGACCAGATTACCGCTGCTAACCTCTGATTGGTCGGCTGTAGAACCAGTCGTAGCAGGGGTCAAATCTCGTTGCGGCTTGAATCGATGCTAAGGTGGAGTTACGGCTAGATTTGATGTCCGTTTTTACATGGCATGTAGTGGACAGGCTTAAAGTCATCGCTCCTTCGAAGATGATATCATAAAACAAAGCATTCAGCATAAATTGTTTATCAAACTGATGGGTCAACACGGATTCGTTGCGGGCCTCATATTGAGCCATGCTGCCACGTGATTGGTCAGATTTGTAACCAATCGTAGCCGGGGTCCTGCCTCGTATCAACACATCGTTCCATAGAAGGAAAAATCAGAAGGCAAAAACTTTCCCGTAAGCTGATCATTAATGCCTGAGTAACAAATTGCTCACTTATGTTACTACCAAACTTCCCGTTGATCTGGACGCGCCGTGTAATGCGTCCCGGTCGCGCTGTCGGCGAATAGTACTGATGACTGGCGTCCAGGCTTCACTCAGCTGGTACCCGCTGTCGCGGTTGACGAGGTTAGACGCGAGACGAATTTCTACTGCTTCTGTAAGGATGCTGTTCCAGAAGCTCCCAGTATGCGCCAGTACTCTGGTATTTTCGAAATCAAAACCATGGCCATGTTCTAGACTGTGTTCCGCCACCGCAGACTTTTCTTTCTGCCCCAGACGAACGTGTCGTGCATGTTCTAGACAACGTTGGTGAACACACCGCACCGTTTGGCCAATGTAGCTTTTACCACATTCACAATTAATGCTATATACCCCAGGTGTCCGCAAAGCAAGGTCATCCTTGGGGGAGCGTAAGATGTTCTTCACCTTTGGTGGTGGCAGGAAAATGGTCTTGATTCCAGTTTTTGCTAGAATCCGTCCTATCTTGGACGTTGTGGCGCCAGAGTACGGCAAAAAGGCTAGACGATCAGGTGGCTCCTTGTTGGTGTTGTTGAGCCTACGTGTCGGCTCTCGGAATGCCAGTCTTATCTGATAATCAGTGTACCCATTGCGTTGAAAGGTCTGACGCAGATGACTCAATTCACCGGGTAGACTGTCAGCATCGCATATCGCTCGCGCCCTATGTACAAGCGTGCTGAGTACCGTCTTGCGCTGTGCCGGATGGTGATGGCTTCGCGCGTTCAGGTATAGGTCTGTGTGCGTCGGTTTTCTGTACACAGAATGTCCTAGAGACCCGTCAGGTTTCCTTTCTATTAGTATGTCTAAGAAAGGCAGCCGGCCTTCTTCTTCCACCTCCATCGTAAACTTGATGTTTTCGTTTCTACTGTTAAGATGATGGAGAAAAACTTGCAGGTTGTCTCTGCCGTGTGGCCAGACCACAAAGGTGTCATCTACGTACCGGAAGAAAGCTCTGGGCTTCATAGGAGCGCTTGCAAGCGCCTTGTCTTCAAAGTTCTCCATGAAGAATTCCTCCAAGACTCTATGGACTTCCCAAGATCCATAAAGAGGGTACCCCACTGCGGCCAATCGTAAGTACCATCGGATCAGCTACATATTTTCTTGCCCGATATCTAACTGGGCTGCTGACACCATTAGTGGGTAAAGGTCCTCATCACATGACCAACTCCGCAAGATTTATTGACGTAATTAAAGAACCCCACCTGCAGCAACATGATTTATTGGTGAGTTTCGATGTGGTGTCACTGTTCACTAGGGTCCCTCTCAATGACACGTTGGCTCTACTGGAACAGCATTTTGAGCCTGCCATAGTTGAGTTATTCCGGCACACACTCGAATCGTCGTATTTCTTGTATGATGGGGAGTATTACGAACAGGTTGATGGAGTGGCCATGGGCAGCCCTTTATCGCCAGCTATTGCTGATCCACGCTGCACTCCGCCGTCGCTCGTGCGTTGAACCCGCCGTCCGATGTCTCCAGCCGCGTGCTGACGCCGCGTCTCCCGCGTTCATCTTCCAAGCGATGTGTTGATCCAGCCACCTGTCTTCCTACCACCCCCCGTCTTCCTCTTCAGATGTTGATCGCTTACTTCTTGCTAATTCGTCAGACTCTATCCACACTGATGTTCCAAAACATCGGTACTACCCCGAAATCCCACGATGACGCCACTTTGTCAGGGGCTGATTGGCCAAGGCTAGTGGGCGTGTGTGTGGATAGGTGTGCTGACGAACTAACCTTAGGGAATTACAGTTCTGCTCGAAGCGTCTCTTCTGTTCTTCTGGCAGCACCACTAGAATCTTACCATTGGACTGTTTGGGCTAATGTTTGACACCACTGTGGTTTGACGGCCACAGACCGAAGGTTAGGAATTGATATAATGTTCTTGCCACATGAAATAATGTGGGACTTGCAATGGAACTTTATTGGCTTCTAACACGGAGTAGTACAGTTTATAGCGTGCCGCAAAGTGGATTCCAACTATCACCAACTTATCTAAGCCCTGAACTGTAATAGTTAATTGTTAGGCAGGTGGTCGCCCCGGATACGAGATGCAAGGGAGGGTGGCAGGCTCCTAACAGGTGGCTATCAAAGTATGCTCGACTACCCTCGCCGACTCCCCGACAGTAAAGACACTACTTCATCGCTTGTACTGCCCAAGCCGACTCGGCTGGCCTACAATTGAAGGGGACTGCACTCTTAGGTGCTGACTGCAAGCGTGCAGATTCCTGTCTGGTCAATGCTCGACCGCGCTCAGCATTGTCAATGGTCGCCGATTGCCAGTAGCTCGACGACTGAATATTCCTATTATTCCCCAAATAGTAATGGTCTTCAAAACGAAACGACCTCTTACACTCCTCCCCCATTAGAATAAGGCATTTTCCACAATGCCGGAAAGTACAATATGCGACATAGTTGGATTTCCACTTTGAAGCTCACAAAAATATTGGCAACAATTTTAAATATTTATTTTTCAATTCTGTTGTAGGTAGTCGGCCAAGCCTGAAGATAAACAAAGTCAATTAGAATTTTATAACATAAGAACAATGAAGCAGTCATATAAATGACATTAAAAAAATATAATTTATGGAGTAGATGGGGTATGGTCATTCTCAACATGTTGAGTTTGACATAGCTACTACTATCTGCGTAACGTTTGGTATCGTGATAATAGCAGTGTTTTGTGCAAGTCTGCCTTATTATTTCCGGTACAAACTGATTACAATAGGTCATATTTAAAACTAATATCGTCATAATGATTCTATACTTGGTTAAATTTAATCACATCTTGTTCAGTTTGCAAATATTTTGTTCTGCTTTTCAAGGTATTCTAGTTATGAACTATGGTATACTGCTTCTGATAGATTACATTAATTATTCAGCTTAGGAATGATCGATAAAATCTTTGTTTACTTTTTTACACATTATCGCATTCTTCAGGGTGCCTTAATTTGAAAGAATAATGTTTCTAGAATTAACTTTTGCATGAATCATAAGACAAGTAATTGTCACTATGGTGTGATGCAACAAAATAATAAGTTAATTATTACGGATTCTCCGATATATATGCTTACTAGTTCTCTTGACAAGTGTTCAGCAAAGTTTCTGTAAAACATGGTTGTTGGACAACTAGATGAAAAGAACAAGTGATTACCACAGATTGTTTACAGTTGCTTAAATTACTAAATTTAATTTAACACTTAAGACCTTATTGAGTAGCATGATTGAAAGTAATCCACAATTGATATATTGCTCTACCCCGAATTAGACGAGTCTATGATTACGTTAACAATTTTAAAGATTTTAGTCTACCAGACAACGCTTACGTCAATAGTATGATAAAACTTAGATAGGTCTCATGCGAACAATAAATTAACGTATGGTTCTTTCATCCACCTGCTTATAATTATTCGCAGTACAATAAATATAGTCTAGGACTTTGTAAAACATCATTCCGTTAACAGTTAATTATTTTTACTAGTCACTATTGCTCCAACCTTATATTAAGGCTTGAATCTCATTTGTTTTATTAATAAATGCATTAGCTAAGCATCAAGAAGTGAATTTAAGCTGACAATACGTTACAAGTGTCGAAATTGCCATGATTTACTAATTTGGTATTTCTTCTTTTTCTAATTTCGGGAAATCATAATCTTATAATGAATCTAATACAATAATATACACTCCTTAGTAAAGATAACTCCATTTTTAAACTGCTTAGTCTGCCGTGACTGTGATTATATGGTAGTTCTAAGTCCCATGAACAGAAATATGTTTTGTGCAAAAGAAATACATTACTTGTAAATTTCTATTTGTTATATGCTGCTGATATATTTTAGTGACAAACTGATCGATTCCCGTTCTTATTAATAAATTGGTTCTACACTAAAATTATTAACAGTTCTGTTTGCGATACTTATGTGTTCCAAGCATTGCGCCAATCTTGCTGCGTTGCACCAGTCGACTCGGCATATCAGGTTCAGGTTACGCTGTGCGTCACTGGCCGTGGTCTGGCCGCTCGCCGTAACAGCTATCTGCAAAATTATACTTCCGACAGTACCTTGTCTTAAAACTAAACTATACATAATTTTGACAAAGGGGATAGGTGGCCTCAACAGGGAATCTACGACAGCGAATTATTCAATTTTATGGTTGAATTAATATCCATGTCTCTGTATACAATTCATAAGCACATATATTTTCTCGCATATGATATGAATGAATTTATTAACGGTTTTGGCCGTTGCAGGGCTGCGGAGATTATAATGTGAGTTATGTATGTTTACTTCTTTTGTCGTTTGAATTCTCTTTAAGTTCTAATTTACTGAGTTTACCATCTTCTTGATTGCTGCATATAATAATTTCTTTAACTGAAACAGCAATTTTTTGATTCACCAGTAAAGCTTGAAAAATATTAGTTACCATTTCCGCGAGTCGATCAGTTAGTAATCACTCAACTGCTATTGATAATACAGAATTTACACGACTTTTACCCTAGATCAGTGGTGAACTACCTTTCAATACTCGATAAGTTACAAATAATTTCCAATAGTTAGTAACAAATTCTCAAACATTGGTTGTTCATGCAGGGTAAATACTACAATTTATTTCTGATTACACATCGAATATGAACTGATTCACCAAACTATTTTGAATGTACAGATTTTAAAAGACATACAACATGGATGTTGGTTTGACAAAATGATTAGGTTTGTAAACCGATTGCATTTATGACTAATGAGGTTCACATAATGGTTATGTCTGTAACTTGGATCTGTTGGTTAGGGATGACTGTAAGTTCATTTCCATAAGCGTATGGAGTTGACGGTAAGCTTCTGAGTACGTATTGTGTCGTAAGAAAAGGTTCATGACTCCTTTTCCCAAGGACTGCACTCGTATTTTGCCTTTTTAACTCGATTGACGAGTGTACACCGTGATGTTGCCCAGACAATCAGAGTTCGCCAATTTCCAACGCTGTCCGGTTTTTTTTACATCACCAATTTTTTAATATACTTGGTGCTCCAGACATTTCTAACATATGGTACACAGTTTGACTCCTTACATTAAGTGAGTACGTATTATTACTATGGACACATGAAAGACATGTCACTGAGGCTATATTTTCCCTAACTGAACACCAGAGTTGTACAATATTCGTAATAATTTCAAATTATTCTTATTCTTCAAAATTATGAACGCCGATTCCGTTCAAGTTACTGTACTTTAGGATTTTATCCGTGCATATCTTCAGAATCGCGTTCGATTACACACCGTTTACTAATTTCATTTTTTTATTCATTCCTGTCGAGTTCAACCATTCCGTGCATCGCGATAAATGTTAAATTTCATGTGGCAGATACGTCGTTATAAATTTACTCTTTTTTAGTCCAATTATCCCATTTATTATGTTTTAATTCGCTGTGGCAAATACTTCCATTTTATATACACTCTACTTGCGTCTACCCGTCCCGTGTCATTGCGCGTATGACTTAACACAAATAAATCTTCTGCAAAAATTCTCGTCAGAGATGTATGGACGATCTCACGAATGATTTTAGAATATACTATGCAATGTTAGCACGTACGATTGACTTATGGGTATTCGTATAGCGGTGGGAACACGTCTGCTCCTCAACCTGAACACGTGAGAAGTCTTAGAACGTCAGCCGAAAGTGTCCACTCGCGTGGTCCTATTAACAACTGTACGTTTCGCACGTCCACGACTGCACCATATTTCTGTGTAAAATTTGATTCTATATTCTACTGGAAGCTCTGTTCAAATAACGATCCGCCTGAACGGTTGCTCTGAATCTCCTGGAGCTTATATTAATCCAGCAGTAGATACCCCTAACACTTTAACATTTCCCGGCCTAGACCGGTAACCAGCAGACTAGTGGCTCTAATTTTTCCAATCTGCAAACAACTTTACCACAATAAAGAATTGCGCACCAGAACCCACTCTTTCTTTTCCCCAATATTTATCATTAATCCAGACTTTTAGCCATAACAACCCACCCCATTCTGCTTGTCCCGGCTTCAAGTTACCGGCATTACTTAAATGCAAATGGGTGGAATGGAGCTCCTACACCTCACCAGGTTAACTTCTTGGGCTGTACCTGTGAGTTATTTAAGAAATGTTGGCCGCCAAAATGACGCAACTCGTCACACATTTATACATTGGGTCTGGATCGGTCGGTCCCTTGCCGCCTTTTACCGCAAAATATTTCGCTTCACTTTAACATATAGGCTTTCCTGCCACACTTACATTGACACGACGCCCCAACAGTTTCATTTTTTCCCGGTAATAATCATTTTCATAATTCTTTAATTCATCCATTACTAATTTGACCAGTATTTACCTAGCAATCTCTATTGAAATTTCCTACTCCGCTTAGTAGCATCTGGATGTTTCTTAACATTAATATCTGCCTTATACACTTAATTTTGGTCTTACCTGGGGAACTCGCTTCGATCTATTCATAAACACCGCCGCTGCTATGGCCTCTGAAAATATTTTTGTCTCACTTAAAGATATATCTGGCAGAAAACGTGCCTTTACAAGCAAAAAGCAACTCACCATTATAACTCCGCTCACCCGCGTCTCCAAATCCAAGATCCTCGCGTTCAATGTTTGATAACTGTTGAAGATTTAGTCGCTGCCATAGTTACAATAAAAATTGAGGTCCACTCACCCCTAATGTCTTGTTCTCGTCGTCGTCGTCGTCGCCGCCACCGCCACCGTCGCTGTCGACGTCTGAAGTCCGTCCCATGGCTCCTGCAGCAACGTGTTGACTCGCGCCGCCGCGATCCGCTCCGCGTGTTGATCCACGCTGCACTCCGCCGTCGCTCGTGCGTTGAACCCGCCGTCCGATGTCTCCAGCCGCGTGCTGACGCCACGTCTCCCGCGTTCATCTTCCAAGCGATGTGTTGATCCAGCCACCTGTCTTCCTACCACCCCCCGTCTTCCTCTTCAGATGTTGATCGCTTACTTCTTGCTAATTCGTCAGACTCTATCCACACTGATGTTCCAAAACATCGGTACTACCCCGAAATCCCACGATGACGCCACTTTGTCAGGGGCTGATTGGCCAAGGCTAGTGGGCGTGTGTGTGGATAGGTGTGCTGACGAACTAACCTTAGGGAATTACAGTTCTGCTCGAAGCGTCTCTTCTGTTCTTCTGGCAGCACCACTAGAATCTTACCATTGGACTGTTTGGGCTAATGTTTGACACCACTGTGGTTTGACGGCCACAGACCGAAGGTTAGGAATTGATATAATGTTCTTGCCACATGAAATAATGTGGGACTTGCAATGGAACTTTATTGGCTTCTAACACGGAGTAGTACAGTTTATAGCGTGCCGCAAAGTGGATTCCAACTATCACCAACTTATCTAAGCCCTGAACTGTAATAGTTAATTGTTAGGCAGGTGGTCGCCCCGGATACGAGATGCAAGGGAGGGTGGCAGGCTCCTAACAGGTGGCTATCAAAGTATGCTCGACTACCCTCGCCGACTGCCCGACAGTAAAGACACTACTTCATCGCTTGTACTGCCCAAGCCGACTCGGCTGGCCTACAATTGAAGGGGACTGCACTCTAAGGTGCTGACTGCAAGCGTGCAGATTCCTGTCTGGTCAATGCTCGACCGCGCTCAGCATTGTCAATGGTCACCGATTGCCAGTAGCTCGACGACTGAATATTCCTATTATTCCCCAAATAGTAATGGTCTTCAAAACGACCTCTTACAGTATTCCATTATTTGTTTTAAGAGGTGCATTTTTACCAATGACATTATTTCTAAAAAACATAATGGTTTCAAAGATGTAAATGCTTGGTAATGAAGAATCATATACAGGGTTATTACAAATGATTGAAGCGATTTCACAGCTCTACAATAACTTTATTATTTGAGATATTTTCACAATGCTTTGCACACACATACAAAAACTCAAAAAGTTTTTTAGGCATTTACAAATGTTCGATATGTGCCCCTTGAGTGATTCGGCAGACATCAAGCCGATAATCAAGTTCCTCCCACACTCGGCGCAGCATGTCCCTATCAATGAGTTCGAAAGCATCGTTGATGCGAGCTCGCAGTTCTGGCACGTTTCTTGGTAGAGGAGGTTTAAACACTGAATCTTTCACATAACCCCACAGAAAAAAATCGCAAGGGGTTAAGTCGGGAGAGCGTGGAGGCCATGACATAAATTGCTTATCATGATCTCCACCACGACCGATCCATCAGTTTTTTAATCTCCTGTTTAAGAACTGCCGAACATCATGATGGAAGTGCGGTGGAGCACCATCCTGTTGAAAGATGAAGTCGGCGCTGTCGGTCTCCAGTTGTGGCATGAGCCAATTTTCCAGCATGTCCAGATACACGTGCACTGTAACATTTTTTTTTCGCAGAAGAAAAAGGGGCCGTAAACTTTAAACCATGAGATTGCACAAAACACGTTAACTTTTGGTGAATTGCGAATTTGCTGCACGAATGCTTGAGGATTCTCTACCGCCCAGATTCGCACATTGTGTCTGTTCACTTCACCATTAAGAAAAAATGTTGCTTCATCACTGAAAACAAGTTTCGCACAGAACGCATCCTCTTCCATGAGCTGTTGCAACCGCGCCGAAAATTCAAAGCGTCTGACTTTGTCATTGGGTGTCAGGGCTTGTAGCAATTGTAAACGGTAAGGCTTCTGCTTTAGCCTTTTCCGTAAGATTTTCCAAACCGTCGGCTGTGGTACGTTTAGCTCCTTGCTTTCTTCCTTCGTCGACTTCCGCTGGCTGCGCGTGAAACTTGCTCGCACGCGGTCAACCGTTTCTTCGCTCACTGCAGGCCGACCCGTTGATTTCCCCTTACAGATGCATCCAGAAGCTTTAAACTGCGCATACCATCGCCGAATGGAGTTAGCAGTTGGTGGATCTTTGTTGAACTTTTCCTGAAGTGTCGTTCCACTGTTATGACCGACTGATGTGAGTGCATTTCAAGCACGACATACGCTTTCTCGGCTCCTGTCGCCATTTTGTCTCACTGCGCTCTCGAGCGCTCTGGCGGCAGAAATCTGAAGTGCGGCTTCAGCCAAACAAAACTTTATGAGTTTTTTTACGTATCTGTAGTGTGTCGTGACCATATGTCAATGAATGGAGCTACAGTGAATTTATGAAATCGCTTCAATCATTTGTAATTGCCCTGTATATTATTTCTATAAGGTATTTTTTTGTCACAAGCCTGTATTTTCCTTCATACTTAACCGAAATCAATGAATGAGGTGTCATTTTAAAGCATATGGTCTTCCCTTTGTTCACATTATATTTTAAGAAATGAAGTTTTCGGAATTCGGCCCTTAAAGGGCGAAAATGTCAATATTTCTAAAATGCTGTTTTCTGTGTTATGAGTCAAATATCTCCCTGGATACCTATCTGAGATCGTTTAATGAAGTATCATTTTAAAGATTAAGATATCCGCTTTAGTGACGTCATATATTAAGACAGAAATTTTTCGGAATTCAACCCTTAAAGGGCAAAAGTATCAATATTTTTGCAATTCGTTTTTGTGTCACGAGCCATTTGTCTCCCTTAATATCTAACTGATATAGATAAATGAGGTATCATATAAATATTAAGGTCTCCGCCGTGGTAACATTATATTTAAAGGGCAAAAATGTCAATTTTTCTAAAATGGGTTTTTTGTATCTTGAGCCATTTATCTCCCTGGATATCTAACCAAAAAGCATAAATGAGGCAGGATTAGGAGGAGTATTGTCTCAGCTCTGTGACATCATATTTTAAGAAAGAATGTTTTTGGAATTCTACACTTAATGGGAAAAAGTATAAATTTTTCTATAAAGCATTTTTGTGTCACGAGCGATATATCTCCCTTAATATCTAACCGATACAGATAAATGAGGTATCATATTAAAGAATAAGGACTCCGCCGTGGTAAAATTATATTTTAAGAAAGGAATTTTTCGTAATTCGACCCATAAAAGGCAAAAAAGTCAATTTTTCTAAAATGCGTTTTTGTGTCTCGAGCCACTTATCTCCCTGGATATCTATCCAAAATCGATAAATCAAGTAC
Source organism: Vandiemenella viatica (assembly GCA_031002005.1). Classification (NCBI taxonomy): domain Eukaryota; kingdom Metazoa; phylum Arthropoda; class Insecta; order Orthoptera; family Morabidae; genus Vandiemenella; species Vandiemenella viatica. Next base: position 39,748,047 of record CM061919.1, read on the forward strand.
AATTGTGAGGAATAATGTCTCAGCTTTGCTGACATCATATTTTAAGAAAGAAGTATTTGGAATTCAACTATTAAAGGGAAAAGTATAAATTGTTCTACAACGTATTTTTATGTCACGAGCCTTATATTTCCCTTGATATCTAATCGATATAGATAAATGACATATCGCATTAAAGCCTAAGGTTTCCGCCGTGGTAACATTATATTCTAAGAAAGGAATTTTTCGTAATTCGACCCATAAAGCGCAAAAATGTCAATATTTCTAAAATACGTTTTTTGTGTTTCGTGCCATTTATCTCCCTGGATTTCTAACCAAAATCGATAAATGAAGTAGGAGTATGAAGAGTAATGACTGAACTTGGTAACATTATATTCAACCTCACTATTCATCGCATTTTATTCGCGAAATTTTCGCACGGGTCGTCTAGTATTCATATATTTAAATAAGAGTCTACATGATTCCCATGGTTTATGATTTCTCATTATTCTTATTGCACTCTTCTGAATTTTGAAAGTACTTAGTGCATCTGATGATAAACCCCAGAATATAATTCCATACTTTATTTGTGACTGAAAATGGGAAAAGTATGCATTTTTCAAAGTTTGTTTACTAGTGGTTAATTTTAAGATACGTAAAGCATAACAGATTTGATTTAATTTAGAGTTCAAATATTGAATATGTCTATTCCATTTAAGATCAGATTGAATCCATAAACCTAGAAATTTTTAATCTAATTTGTTTGCTGATTGTTCAAAAGAATATAACGATGAGGGAGTTGCGTGAAAGGATCAGGGTTCTTGAGGCTCGTCCTGTGGAGGCTCAGCCTCTGCAGGCGTGGTCTGTGGTGGCCTCGCCTGTGGAGGTTCAGCCTGTGGAGGCTCAGACTGCACAGGCACAGCCTGTGGGGGCTGAGCTTATCGAGGCTCAAGCTGTAGATGCAGAAAGTAGAGATAGTGGGTTGGAGGAAGTTGATAAGGATGGGTGGGAGGTGGTAACAGGTCGTAGGAGAATCATGGTTAACAGGATGAACAAGCCAGACACTTCAGTAATTGTGGGCAAAAATAGGTTTGACCTGTTGCCAGAGTCAGGAGAAGAAGAGCTTCATGTAGATGTAGGAGTAGGAGTAGGTAAGATGCAGCAGACCTTTAGGAATAAGAGCGTGCAGGGCAAGAATAGGAAAAAAAGGGTTCTGCTGCTAGGTAGTAGCCATGGGAGAGGTGTAGGCCCTCTTCTGCGGGATCAGTTAGGTACAGGATATCAGGTCACAAGTTTTTTCAAACCTAGCGCAACATTAGGCCAGGTAATAGAGAATATAGGTTCCCATTGTAGGAGTTTCACTAAGAATGATAGAGTAGTGATAGTGGGAGGTGCGGGAAATAGTATTGATAGAAACGCGAGTTATAGTATAGAGAGTGACCTGAGGAAGGTGGTGAAGGAGGCACAGCATACCAGGGTGGAGCTCATGCAGGTCCTATGTCGCCATGACTGGCCACAATTGAACTATGCTGTGAGGCGGGTTAATGTGGAAACGGAAGTGCTATTCGGGAAAGGCATTAGTTCTGTGTTGGGGGTTGTGCCTGTGAACACCATTGGTAAGCGGGGTTTCGCTAGGCATCGCCTACACCTAAATAGAAGGGGGAAGGGAGTACTTTCTGAGTTGTTAGCTAAGGCAGTGAGGGAGCCCGTTTCCAGTGATGATGGGGTCAGGACTGTGCATTTTTTAGGTTAGGGGCTGCTCGTGAAGGGACAGAAATAGATTATCAAAGTGATACTGATTGCAGATTCGCGATGGGGAAAGTCATATATATTAAAGAAATAGATTAAATGGCTGAAACAATAACTGACTGCGGTAAAAGTGGGAAAGAGGAGATAAATTCTGAAAATGTAAAGCCAGTAGTAAAGGTGTTAATGGTAAATTGTAGAAGTATAATGAACAAAGTAATCGAATTTGCAAACTTAATAGAGATGCATGAACCACAAGTAATAATTGGGGTAGAGAGTTGGTTAAAAGAAGAAGTACTAGACAGTGAGGATTTTCCTGATGGTTACAGAGTGTACCGCAGAGATAGAGGAGCAATTGGTGGAGGAGTCTTCATACCAGTTAGCAAAAACTACCACAGTTCACTGGCGTTCATAGATCAAGACCATGAGTTACTTGGGGTAGATTTCTGGGGTAATAAAAAAGAAAAAATCAGAGTGTTGGCTGTTTACCACAGCGGAAGAATGACAGAAGAGGATGAGGCTCTTGAGGAAAAATTAAATTCATACTCTGATTTTAGAGGTGAGAATAGAATGATCATCATCGGCGGGATTTAAATTTACCAGGTGTAAACTGGGAATGGAATAAGATAAATAACACAAGGCAACAAACATTTACAAATATCTTAATAAGGGAAGGAGGATTTACACAAGTGGTTGAGCAAAACACTAGGGGACAAAATATTTTGGATATATTTCTGATTAAGCCCGATGAAAACCTTTTGAGGTATCAAGTAACTGAAGGAATAAGTGATCATGAAACAGTTCTGATGGATATTAGAGGATTCAGTAAACCAGCAGCCAAAATTGAAGGGGGATATAGAACAATTATAAAACGGCAACAGGTTTCAAATTTGAAGAGATATTTCAGAGAACAATTCAGCAAATGGAAGGAGGGCTCAGGTACAGTAGAGTCAAGGTGGGAAGAGTTCAAGGAGATAATAAGAAAGGGGGAAGAAAAATTTATTCCAAAGCAGAAAATAAAGAGAAGTAGAGAACCTATGTACTATAATAGGGAAGTGAGGAGGTTAAAGAGGTTGGTAAGAAAAGAACATAACAGAATTAAGAGACAGCATGGTAGTAGGAAATATTTAAAACAACTAAACAAGAACTTAATAACAACAAAGAAAATGGCTAAAGATGGGTTTATGAAGAGTATTGTCAGTGCAGGAGGACCATTGACTGATGCATCTAGAAATTTCTATGGCTATTTCAGGAAACTGAGGGGAAGGGAGGGTGTAGAGACTTATAGATAAGGATGGAGAAGAAGTTACTAACGATTTGAAAAAGGCAGAGACATTAGGGACAATGAATCAGAAGCAGGAGTTGATGTCAACATTGATGACTTACGTGATCCTGCTTTATGGACAGAATTTGATAGAGCTTTGAATGATTTGAAATCAAAAAAGGCATTTGAATTGATGAGATTCCTGCAGAACTTCTGAAATCCCTAGGAGTAAAAGGAACAAGAAGATTATTCAACCATATATCAAAAAGTTATGAAACAAGGAAAGATTCCCACTGATTTCAATGTCATCTTCACACTTCCAAAGAAAGCACAAGCTGACAGGTGTGACAATTATCGCACTATAAGTCTAACATCACGTGCCTCAAAATTACTGACCAGAATAATATACAGAAAAATGGAAAGTGTTTTAGTAGGTGAAGATCAGTTTGGTTTTAGCAAAAACCGCAGTTCAAGAGAAGCAATTCTGACATCAAGGACGGGTCAAGAAAAACAAAATTACTTTTATGGCATTTGTTGATTTAGAAAAAGCTTTAGATAATGTAAGGTGGGACAAGATGTTCAAAATTTTAAAGAGGTCAGGTCTAAAATTTCGAGATAAAAGGATACTTTATAATCGTTATAAAAGTCGAGAACCATGAGTGACATGCATCAGTTAAAAAGAGTGTGAGACAAGGTTGTAGTCTATCCCCGTTAATATTCAACTTAGATGTAGAAGAAGTGATAAATGAAGTAGAGCTGTAAAAGTAACGAGAAATTCTGTATCCGTATGTATAAGCTACTAAACCAATCAATACCCGTTACTTTAGAATCGTTACTCGTTACTTTCGTTACAATCGAACACTAGCATGAAGCATTGTATCGAGTCGCGCCGCGTACGGGATAACTTCGTTACTATCGTATTGTTTCCTTACTCGTTACTTTCGGTACAATCGAACACTAGCATGATGCATAGCATACGGTACGACTTCGTTCGTACTTGGTAATGTTTAAGTAAATAGTTTATTTGGTAAAATAAATTTAGGTAAATTGTTTGTTTGGATAAAACTTAAAGTAATTAGCACATGGATCTTACGGAAACCCTCTAAATGTATACTTGATTTGCTGTAACGAATTTTATATTCGAAAGAATAATCTAATTTCTAAACAAACACCTATTTGCACAAACAAACAAAAAAAAGACCTGACCTTTCACTGACTGTTTCATGTCTAATGACAATAACTAATTGCGGTTGATTTTTAAAGTAGTCTACTCAAAACCCTGCCTGAAATGATAATGGGACATATATCATCAAATATTATAATCTCATCAAAGTATTTCGTTTTAAATAGGAGGTTTCACCACTGTCTTCCATTACTGTTTTCATTGAGTTGTTAAAATAAATGTGGACATACCATCAAATCGGGTCTGCAGGCAGAGTGTTGCTGACTCCCGCTTTGTTTCATTATAAAAATATCAATATTAAAAACTTTTAAATCAATAATAAAGGTTCAGGACAAACAGTTGATTAGATTTGTATTTGTTGTCGCGTTGCGGTTACAACAAACATTCAACATGAAAGCCAGTACCACACTGATCACATGGATCCTACGGTAATAATACAATAACACCAGGCAAAAGGGTATAGAATTCTTGAGCTGCAAAAAAGGGCTGCTTGATTTGTGTCTGGAAATTATTGCAGAATGCAATCAGTAACAGAAATAAAGAGAAGTAAAGAACCTATGTACTATAATAGGGAAGTGAGGAGGTTAAGGAGGTTGGTAAGAAAAGAACATAACTGAGTTAAGAGACAGCAGGGTAGTAGGGAATATTTAAAACAACTAAACAAGGACTTAATAACAACAAAGAAAATGGCTAAAGATAGGGTTTATGAATAGTATTGTCAGTGCAGGAGGACCATTGACTAATGCATCTAGAAATTTCTAAGGCTATATCAGGAAACTGAGGGGAAGGGAGGGTAAAGAGACACTTATAGATAAGGATGGAGAAGAAGTTACTGACGATTTGAAAAAGGCAGAGATTTTAAGTAACTGGTTCAGTGAAAGCATTAGGGACAATGAATCAGAAACAGGAGGGTCTAAATCGGAGAACGAGCTTAACAACACAATTAGAAATGAATATAGTAAAAAATTTGATATCCATCCTGAGGAAATCATGAAGGAAATAAGAAAGCTGAAAAAACATATAGGGGCTGGTGAAGATAATATTACTACAGATATCTTAAAGATAGCCGGATGTGATATTGTACCTTATCTTGAAATATTACTTAAATTGAGTCTAGACACTTGCTGCTTACCGCAGGACTGGAAAAGTGCAATAGTAGTACCGGTACATAAGGGAGGGGTGAGAAATAGATTTGAGAATTACAGGCCAATCAGTTTGACATCAGTGATAGGTAAATTAATGGAAAGATTGATATGCAACCACATCAGAAATATACGAGAGGAACGTAAGTGGTTTTCAAGCAGGCAACATGGTTTCAGGCAAGGATATTCATGCGAATCTCAGTTGTTGGGATATATGCAAGATATTTCAGATGAAATGGACAAGGGAGGCCAAATTGATAGTGTAGCACTAGATCTGTCTAAGGCGTTTGGCAGAGTAAGCCATAAAATGGTAGTAAATAAGGTAAAAACCGTTGGAGTGGATAAGAAAGTCATTTGCTGGGTAGAATAATTTTTAAAAGGTAGAAAACAGAAAGTTAGGGTAGGAAATGTAGTATCAAAAGAAGTGGAAGTAAAAATGGGTATGCCACAATTGCGTATTGGGACCATTGCAATTCATTATTCTAATGAATAATTGTGTTGATTGTTTACTATCTGAAATTAGATTGTTGGCAGATGACATAATGCTGTATAAAAGAATCAAAACGATAGAGGATTGTGTAGTGACTGATTTGTCGGATGGCTTTGTGTATAGTCTATACTCAGTCACAATAGCTAAGACTTGCGACGTATTCTTCTTCCGCCACGCTGTTAGTCTTCTGTGCTTGTCTGACACCTAAAAATATTAACTGTGGGCTGCATGGGAACGGAGAACATACGGCTTGCATTCGTTGAATGAAATACTGAAGTCGTTAACCGATGTTTATTGCAACACTGGATACTTGGTTACAAAGGAAATACATCTGCGACTTCACGCGAACGTAATGCCAGCAAACTAGGTATGTTGTAGGAAATATCCTACGACATGTGGAAAACGAGAATCTTGGCGGGAATCGCGTCCGATCGGTATCGCCCGAGGCCGAGCTTGTCGTTCCTAGAGATCAGACATGAATGTGGAAAAGTTACAAGTCGTCTCTGCAAGGTGACCTTCGCCACGCGTGCTATTCTGCACGCGCCTAAGATTTCCTGCTGAGCAATGTGAGCATTTCCGCTCAGCGTTTGCAGCACGTACGACTCGCTCAGAGTCGACAAATAAAATAGAAGGTTTTAATATAATAAAATGCGTCTCTTACATCCTTCCACAGCTGAGGAATCGTGTACCTCCTGGGACACGCCTTGGGGTCTCAAAATTTCTGAGAATCTCTACTAGCAGTTTGCTCAACATTACGTGCGTTTATAAAATTATAACTCAAACATGAAATGCAAGTAATCATCGCACTAGTAATTAAATCATTGCCTAATTGACTATAGTCTATTTCAACTGGTTTGTATTTAGAACAATCAGTATAGAGCATTTTTTGTGTAAACAATTGGATTATGGCAACTGCAATATTGAATTATCTCCATGAACAATGTCGGTTATAAAGTGGCTCACAATTAATTCTGCTACATTTGAATATGTTAGTAAGCAAATCTAAGCAACTGGTAAGATTGAAGAGAATGAATTAAAATGTATTACATGATTATCGTCAACATAAATACTATCTTATTAAGCTACTAAATCCCCATAACACAAAAGAATGAAATTGTTTCAGCTAAGTCAACATATATAAAAAATTCAATTAATTATGGAATCTATGAAATAATTAATAATTACTGTCATATGAATGCTAGAGTTCAAAAATATTTATGATATTTAATCATCATAGCATTGAAGCATCTTAACTAGTCATTATACCTATTCCCCAATACTTCCCTTTGAATTATATACATCACATACAAGATAATATCAGTAATGAAAAATGAATGATTCTATCACTCTCTATAAACATATCTTCAAGAACTGTTTTCTTTTCATTTTCTGTTTTTTCGATTGAGGATTATTGCACTGTTTCAATGGTTAGTAAGGATATAAACTTGAATAGCATTGTACTCATTCCTTGAGTTTTATTCCGGGCTGTAGCTGCACACTCGAGCGTACGGCCGGAAGATCTCGCTTATCAGAAGCGTAAGCGGTCTCTTGTTACTGCCCCGCAGCCTGCATGAATTTTCTTAAAATCCACAAAGTAACCGAGCTATGGCGAGTTTGATGGCACCATGTGACTAGTTCTTTGTGGGCGGAACAAATAAATTAAATTTTAAATATAGTTCCAATGACAAAAATTACAAATACAGAAAATTTGAATCAGTTTCCATTTGCTACTTTTAAGTATTGTTCAAGGCACAAAATAAACATAAAATGACTATGGATACAGTTATAATTTTACTGTTAACTTGATCTCTGTGATCTCAAATTATAATTGTTAGTTTTCTGAGATGTTTGAGCTGTCGAGTCAGGCTTCTTGCTGCGCAATCCATATGAATGTGTGGTAGTTTTCGTCTCCAAATTTACTGGCTTTTTCACTGGCTTGACCTGTTGTGTTTTTTTATCTACTGGTTTGATCTGTTGTGTTTTTGTATCTACTGGTTTGATCTGTTGTGTCTTGTTATCTACTGGTTTGGTGGTGTGCACAATACTTTAAGGTATCCCCTGATACAAACGAAGTCTGTTTTTATGAACGTCTGTGGTTCTATCCGGTAATTGAATTCGTGCAGTTACAGGTGATAAAATTTCTTTTACTTGGTATGGTCCGAGCCATCTTGTAGTGAATTTTTTCGACTCGTTCTTCCTCATGAATGGTTTACTGAGCATAACATAATCCCCCACATTAATACTTTGCGGTTTCGCGGACTTATTGTACTGTTTGGCCTGTGATAAAAAAGCATGATAGTTATTACGTCATACCTCAGCCGATAATTTTTTAAGCTTGAAAGCAAGACTTTTTACATTCGGATTATCAATTTTTTTTGGAAACTTGGAACATTTGGAAGGGTGATCTCATTTCTCTGCCGTAGAGTACTTCAAAAGATGTTTTTCGAGTACTGGTGTGACTTTTTGAGTTATAACATGATATTAAATAGGGTAAAATTGATTGCCAATTATCGTAGGATTTGTTGACATAGTAACTAAGCATTCTACCTATAGTTTTATGTATTATCTCTGTCCTGCCATTCCCAGCCGGATGGTAACTGCTTGTCCGTAATTTTTCGATACCTAACAACTTGCAAACTTGTGTAAACAATGAAGACATAAATGATGATTCTTGGTCCGTAATAATCGATTCCGGGACCCCGTAAAGTAATATCCCATTAACTACAAAGGCTTTAGCTATTGATTCAGCTGTTTGATCAGATAAAGGTACCATAACTAAATATCTGGAAAATGTATCAGTAACTGTGAGTATATAATTACTGCCTTCTTGACTGCGCCTAAATGGGCCCATAACGTCAAGACCGATTCTTTGAAAAGGTTCTGTTGTTTCAGGTAAAGATTGCAAAGGTTCCCGCGCTTTGCCTAAACCATATCTTTCATTACATTTGGGGCAATTTTTAACATATTTTCGTACGTCTTCTCTCCTGTGTGGCCACCACTATTCGGTCGCTATTCGTTGGTTAGTTGTTTTGAAACCACAATGACCTGATAAGATCGCGTCATGATACAAATACATAATAGGTTCTCTCAGTGATTTTGGTACCGCCACTCTATCACCGCGCTTGGTAACACGATATAGAATGTTATCGCGAAACGCAAACCATTTCTGCTTCCTCCATTTGCTGCATTCTTCGTCCTTAGCCTGTTCAATAGGTAACTCTGTTAATGAGGGTGGTTCTTCACTGGTAACTACTCTGATTTTTCTACTTAAGCCATCGGCATTTTTGTGCAAAATTCCTGGTTTATGAACTACGTCATATTCGTACTCTGAAAGTTTTAGGGTCCATCGCATTAACCTGCTCGATGGATCTTTGACACTAAGCATCCATTTCAACGCAGAATGATCGGTCACGATAGTGAATTTCCTCCCGTAAAGATAACAACGGAACTGTTTTACGCTCCAAATTACTGATAACAATTCCTTTTCCGTGGTTGTGTAATTGATTTCTGGTTTGGTTAATTGTCGAGAAGCGTATCGTACAGGTCTTTCCTCTCCATCGATTACTTGCGATAAAACAGATCCAATGCAATAATTTGATGCGTCAGTCACAAGGACAAAAGGTCTACTAAAATCAGGGTACAGTGGACCCCCGATAATCCGGCCCCTGTCTAATCCGGCGCCCCCTGTAATCCGACATGACTTTGAATTATGTTTGACAATCTTCGCTAATGTAGATCACGCAGGTTTGAACAGGTCACAACTCGTACGCGCCACCGCTATTGTGCTCGACGCGTATGCATTGTTTTACTTAGTTTGAATTTGACTACTAGTGATAGCGGTACGGCCTAGCGTGCGTTCATTGTTTACTATTTATTCATTGTGTATTAGGTATAGTACCTAGTAATGTCGTCACAAACCCAGAAGCGAAAGCACAAAACGTTGACAATTAAAGAAAAATGTGATATTTTAGATCGCTTAAATCGCAATGAAACTTTCAGTAGTTTAGCAAGTGAATACGGCGTAGGCCGATCTACAATTTATGACATTAAAAAAAAACACGAGAACATTAAGAAGTTCGTGTCAACTACTGACTGCGGGCCAGGCAAGAGACAGACACTCAAGAAAGCTGAACATCCAGAAGTGGAAGAAGCTTTGTACATGTGGTTTCTTCAGGAAAGAAATAGGCATGCACCAATTTCGGGACCCATGTTGGCCATGAAAGCTAAGTTTTTTTTATAAGGAAATAACAAAAAAAGATGATTTTGTGGCCAGCAAAGGATGGCTAGAACGTTTTAAAAGTCGTCATGGCATACGTTTAATGACTATTACAGGAGAGAAACTTTCTAACGATGCCACCTGCATAGAGCCCTATAAATTAAGATTTTTGCAAAAGGTGAACGATTTAAATCTTGACCCGTCACAGGTGTACAATGCAGACGAATCAGGGCTTTTTTGGCGCGTGATGCCTAACAAAACTTTCGTTTCTTGTAACGAAAAATCCGTACCTGGACGAAAAGTGAGTAAAGAGCGTGTAACCATACTACCATGTGCTAATGCTGCAGGTACACACGCGCTTAAGATGGTGGTCATTGGGAAATCTAATAAACCAAGGGCATTCAAAAACATTGATTTACCTGTACACTATTACGGACAAAAAAGTGCATGGATGACAAAAGACCTTTTCAAAAAGTGGTTTGATGAATGCTTCGTACCTGAAGTTAGAAAATGGCTTAAAAGATCATAATTTTCCTCAAAAAGCGTTGTTGCTTCTTGATAACGCTCCCGGTCATCCGTCTGAAGAAGAACTGACAACTGAGGATAAATGCATCACTGCGATGTTTCTTCCGCCAAATTGCACTGCACTGATTCAACCAATGGACCAGAACATCATTCAGTTTGTTAAGCAAGACTATAAAAAAAACCTACTTCTGAGAGCCGTATCAAAAGACCAACCAATAGAAAAAACTTTAAAAGAATTTAATATGAAAGACTTGGTTTTTGCTCTTAGTCAGTCGTGGAGTGCGTTACCGTCATCAACTATTAAATCGTCTTGGAAAAAGTTATGGCCAGATATAGTCACCACTCCTAGCAACGATCCACAAATCAGTGTAACTTCGGAAGTTATAGAACAAGTCGCTACTGAAACACAGATAAGTCCGGAAGATTTGGAAATCTGGTGCCGTGGAATGGATAAAGAAGAAAATGTTTTTCATGAAATGTCTGACGAAGATATTATAAAAGAGGTTTCTAATTATACAACAAACAATCAGGAAGATAACGACGACGTGATTGCAACTGCTCCACAAGTCACAGAACAAGACGCAGTTAACGCTTTTGAGCTAGGTTTACAATGGGCTGAAGAGAATGGTACATCCTACAACGAACTTTTACTTTTGAGAAGACTGAGGGACAAAGCTCTGATCTCGCGTTATAACAACCTTAAACAAAAAAAAATTGATGAATATTTCAAAGCTTCATAATTTGATATATTCACTACATGATTTTGATTAATAATTCTTGATTATTTTGGTAGATATGTATGTGCATTTATGCTTAATTTTATAATAAAACGTAAGCTCTCAATTGTTATTTAATTTACTAAATTCGACTTACATAAATTAAGTATGATTTGTACTTCAAAGTACATATGTACATACAGTATAACATATAGATTCTTATCATTGGATATGTAATTTGTCGGATTACAAGGTACTCTTTTGTAAAAAATTCCGGACTATAGCGGTCTTAGGCAGTTGCTCTATAATCCGACAAACTCGATAGTCCGACACTGCCCTGCATAATGTTTGTCGGATTACCGGAGGTCCACTGTATATAAAAATTGGATAACTGGTAAGGGCTGTTTTCAGAATATTCATGGTTTCATCACACTCATTTGTCCATTCAAACTTAACCCCTTTCCTTAATAATTTCGTCAATGGTTTGGCCTTAAGGGCATAATCCTGAATAAACTTTCTATAGTAATTTGAAAGCCCTAAGAATGATTGCAATTCTTTCACACAGGTGGGTGTTGGGAAATTTTTTACTGCCTCCACAAGCCTTGGATGTGGTTTAACCCCATCTTTGGTGATGTGAAAACCTAAATACTCTAGTTCTGACTATTGCAAAATTGCATTTTTCAAGTGATAAGGTTAAATGAGCTTGTTTCAAACGTTCAAACACCTCTCTGAGCCTTTGGAGATGCTCTTCCATGTTTTTGGAAAATATGATGACTTCATCTAAATATACAAGAGCTGAAAAAGGCTTTAATCACCTTAAGACGCCATCAAGGAGCCTCTGAAACGTTGCTGGACCATTTTATAATCCAAATGGTAACGTCAAACATTCGTAATGGCCGTTCGGTATGGTGAACGCAGTTTTTTCGATGTCATTTTCATGTACTTTTACTTGGTGATAACCACTGCGTAAATCTAGGATTGAAAAGTATTTGCAATTTCCTAGGTAGTCTACTGTTTCTGCAATTGAAGGTAAAGGATACACGTCACTGACCGTTACTGCATTTAAAGCTCTATAATCAACACAAAACCGGAATTTTGTCTCTCCATTTCGACTTTTGCGAGGTACAAGTACAATCGGCGATGACCACGGGCTATTACTAGGCCTAATAATTCCATCTTTTAGTTGTTGGTCAATGTATTCATCTACAAGTTGCCTCTGATGAAATGGAAGCCTATATGCTTTCTTATAAATGGGAGCGGCATCGCCCGTTAAGATCCTGTGCTTTCACTAAGTCTGTGGCAGGTAATTTACTGTTTGGTATAAATAATTCCCTAAATTCATTTAACAAACATTCCATTCTCTCCCTTTCCTTAGGTGGCAAATGTTTAATTTTTTCTTTAAAATCAATATCTTCCTCCCTTTGAACAGTACACAATGTTTTGTCCGTTAATAGTTCGCTATCATTATCAGCATAATTACAGAAAATACTACTTGCTATTTCCTGCTTCTCTTAAAATTCCTATTTTTGCAACTTTATGTCCACGGGGTACGACAACATTCACTTTCTCCAAAATTTTCAATTGACACAGGTATATGTTTTATTCCATTAATTACCCGCACTTTACAAATACTTCTTTTCACATAACACTGATTAGAATCTAACCAACTGGATTCTTCTGGAAGGTCTACTAAAACTACTGAATTTTCATCACACTCTACGTTATCTTTAATGGGTAAGTTCACAATTTTCCCTGAAGCTTTTGGAATGGTTTCCGCGTTACTTAGACTGACGACAGATTTATAAGTCCGTGTAGCTGGTAAATGTCGGTTCATGACTCCTTCATTTACGCAAAGACTTTTATTTGAATCTGGGAACGACAAATGTGGGCCTACGCTTTCGCGTTTCCTCAAAACAATTGTACGTTTCGCCACGTCAAGTATTGCGTTATATTTATTTAGAAAGTCCATCCCTAAAATTCCACTATATTTTGGGTTCAGTTCAGAAACAATGTAAACAGTTGCATTATAAACACAATCATCTATAGTTATATTCACATCTTTCATCCCAAAAGTATGAATCATAGCTATTTCTATCTAATCCCGTAATTCTGCAATCAGATTCTCTTAAATCATTGATACCACAAATATCTTTAGATAATAATGTAACTTCAGAGCCCGTATCAGCCAACAGCTGACATTGTTTTCCCTCAATATTTACTGTTACAATGAAATCTGCCACTTGGGGGTTACTCTGACAAATAGTTACAGGTACCGTTTTAATTTGGGGCGTGACAACGTGGCCTTGCATACCCCTTATTCGTTTAACTTATTCTGTGAATCATTACTTCCACGCTGCCCACCATTTGATTTATTGAAACCTCTGTATTTTTTTGAACCATAATTCCTATCATTATTTCCTTGAAAACCTTGCTTATTTCCCATAAATGATCTATCACCCTTATTTTTATAATTATCTTTACTATCTTTATTGTTATCATTATCTTTATCATCATCTGCAGATAATCTTTCTCTACTATTTCTCCAAATTCCCTTGTACAATAGGTTTTTCCATCATTCCCTTGGAATCTACTATCACTGTCAGAATAAAATCTTGCACTATTTCCTCCATGACAAGTATGCCTTTTATTAGCACCATGAAAAAAATCATTATCTTGACGACATGCGACGTCAACATTAGAATCATAACATGCATTGTTAGTATTATGTTTACAGCATGCATTATTAGCAAATTTCCACCAACAGTTTTCAGAAGCATGACCTAATTTTTTTGCAAATTCCACACTTTAATTCTCTTTTCGTATGAAAGACCCGTTTTTCAAGCCTATCTCTTCGGTCACTTCTAGTCATATTCATTACCTGTTCGAAAGTCTGCGCATGTTCTAATCCCTCGGAAAATGTTCTTGGTTTCTGAAGACTTACGTGTTTTGCTATATCACCGTCTAATCCCCCTAGAAATGCGTCTAATGCTCGCATATCAGCCTCATAGCATTTCACAATATTCTCTTCTGCATTTTCCCCAAGCACATATGTATTATTATTAATCATCCTAATCCTATCTGCGAATTGATCAAGTTCCTCCCCTGGCTTTCTCTTAATATTTCTTAATTGTTCGCGGTAAAACCTGGCTGTGTATTTCTTGGAAAAACGTTTTTCAAGTTCACCGCGTAATAATTCATATGTTTCGGCTTTTTTGCAATCCTCATCATAGATCACGAATTTCAAAGCCTCGTCAGTTAACTTTGTTCTTAAAAGAGTTAATTTCTCACTACTACTTAATTCTCCTAATTTAAAAAGATCATCTAGCTTGATTAGGAACTCATTTATTGATTCATTAGGCTTTCCCCCAAAAGAAACTGAACTCATCATCACTGCACTGTAAGCTCTGTTATTAGAAGCTTGAGAATTGTTAGTTGCTTGCGCAGGCTGTGCAACTTTGGCCTCTAGCGCCGCAATTTTACGCGTTAATGCATCAATTACATCTTGCAAATTTCCTTCACGCCCTTCTGGATTAGTCGGCATGATGCCAGCAACTCACCTTTTGTAAAAACTGCGAAAAGCTGCCAAACTGCGATGAGTTGTCGTGTTGGTAGTCGCGCTGCTGCTACCACGCCCTAGACTGCTGGATGCACTGTTATCAGCTGCCGGAATGTGACTACGTCGCTGTAGATACGCCCTCGCTGCTCGCTCGCCTCACCGCCTGGCCCGCCGAACATTAGATGTTCTCGTAGATCGACGATCGATTTCCCCGCCAATATCTCGTTACCTAGGTGCCGTATGGTTCCACACAATCTCACTTCTGTCGCCAAAAATTTGTAGTGACTGATTTGTCGGATGGCTGTGTGTATAGTCTGTACTCAGTCACAATAGCTAAGACTTGCGACGTATTCTTCTTCCGCCACGCTGTTAGTCTTCTGTGCTTGTCTGACACCTAAAAATATTAACTGTGGGCTGCATGGGAACGGAGAACATACGGCTTGCATTCGTTGAATGAAATACTGAAGTCGTTAACCCGATGTTTATTGCAACACTGGATACTTGGTTACAAGGAAATACATCTGCGACTTCACGCGAACGTAATGCCAGCAAACTAGGTATGTTGTAGGAAATATCCTACGACATGTGGAAACGAGAATCTTGGCGGGAATCGCGTCCGATCGGTATCGCCCGAGGCCGAGCTGTCGCTCCTAGAGATCAGACACGAATGTGGAAAAGTTACAAGTCGTCTCTGCAAGGTGACCTTCGCCACGCGTGCTATTCTGCACGCGCCTAAGATTTCCTGCTGAGCAATGTGAGCATTTCCGCTCAGCGTTTGCAGCACGTACGACTCGCTCAGATTCGACAAATAAAATAGAAGGTTTTAATATAATAAAATGCGTCCCTTACAATAGGCTATTTGACAATATTAAAAAAATATTATAAATTGAACTCATTCTCATAGATGAATGCTTCAGGAAGCTAATTTTATCAATTTTGAAAAGAAAAGTGGATTATTTTTAATAAAAAAGCGAAATAAAAATTATACTTTTCTTACCTCTGGTCACGTAACAGAAAACGCTCTAGGATTGGTGGTCGCTTGAGTGACGTCACACGTCTGTAAACGCAGCGGCTAGGAATGGAGCGTTTCCTATTATCCAAGTTTTCAATTATTTTTATTGTTTGTTGCTGGACATTTCTTGTTATTAATTAAATTTCATTTTGAATACAAAATCGAGAACATTATGTAAAAGCCTACAGCGGAAAAATAACGAAAATAGAAAAAAAACTGACGTTTATTCTACTGAGCTTAAAAATGTAACAGCTTCTATTTGAGACAAGTTTATATTTAAATTGAAAGTTAGAGATTGATTGTTTTGCGTTAGCAAACCATACGTCGAAAAATTCTGTACGTGAAATTTGTGCAGTCATGCTGAAAATAAAGAAAAGTTGTATGGGTGTCGCAAATACTGCCCAAAAAAATTAATGTATTTATTGTAGCTAATAAGCAGCTCTTTCAAATAAATATAGTAAGAGATAGGTATAATGAACTAAAACTCAACATGAAATTGGCTCAGTAGTTTTTTTTTAATTAAAAATAATCTCGTTCTGTTTTAATGATGCTATTGTATCACAGAAAGATCATGCGTAAACTTACCTTGAAGCTCGCCAAAAGCAATAGCAACACACAAATCACTAGTAACACGCAGAAATACAGCGTAATCATCGACCAAACTCAATGGATTAGCGCGGCCGACTAAAGCGCTTGTTCGGTGGATCACAGGAAGCCCATTGTTCAACTAACTATTTTTTCTATTGTTAGGCGTGAATTCGTTGAAAATAAACCTTTGTTCCGAGTAGTATGGTTCATCTACTTTAGAATATAAATAACTATTTTGCCTGCGTAGACAATTATCAAAACTGACTTTTGTCCCTCTAGATTTAGAAAATATCACACTGTGCGGCGTCCTCCCTGGATGCGAGGCCAGAGCGTTAACCGCTCACTCACCACGCTCGGAACAACTGGATGTTGTGGGCCATTTTCTTAATTGCAGATTAAAGATTATGGATAAATAATATTTTTTTGTCAATAAAACTGAATTTGTTTGTTTATTCATTTACCTACCTCGTTTCACTTCATCTCACATGAAGAAACTGTGAAGTGTTCACTATTAACATAAAGAGAAGCAATTGAGAAGTAGTGTCGGGATAGCTGCGTGATTGAAGAATGGATAATGGAATTCAGAACGTCCTACGTTCGAAGAACCTTGGTTGGGATAATATTTTTTGTGTGAATTTTTTTCGGTATTTGTTTGCTGTTTTTTGCACTACCATGTTTTTATTCGAAGAATTCATAATAGTTGCTAAGCGTCATGCAAGTGTTTGAAACAAATTGCTACCATACATGAAAAGTTTTTATTTTTAAACTTACCTGAGAGAGAATATCATGCAAAAAATACAGGTGCACGGCCGTGAACAATGGAATTTATTTTAGAAGTGACATCACATGTAGAAATTTTATGCTAATCTTGCAACAGTTCCGGAACGCTTTGTGTTCTTTTCGTTGGAATTTTTACGTGACGATACAACTGTAGGTTACTTTCCTGACATAACTGCGTCTATTAGGCGATATTTACTTTTAATGTGCAAGTCATTTTCATTAAAAAAAATTCGGTGTGCAAGTAACGTCCAATTCCCTTTTTGAAATCTTCTTTGGTTGTTTCAAATGGTTGTAATTCGCTTGTTATCCAAAATTTTGTGAAGCCTTCAGAAAAAAGAAAAGAAAAATTAAATTGATTTTCTGGTGGATTTTCGGGAAAAAATTATTATGCAATGCAACCAACAGCAACTAGTATCCAAAGAAAATGACAAAAGAAAACCAACTGAAAATATTCCGAAGCGAGGATCGAACCTCAGGACCAACCCTAATAATTCTCGCCTTAAACAACGTATTACATTTACTCTACGAAATTGCGGTGTAAATGAGATTCACAGAAAATCGTAAGTGACTTTGTTGAAATATCAAATTGAAGTTGTTACATTTTTAAGCTCAACAGAATAAAACTCAGTTGTTGTTTCTATAGCTAGGCCCACAAATAAGGCGTCTACTTTCAATATTTTTCAGCTGTAGACTTTTCCAAATTGTTTTCGATTTTATATTCAAAACGAACCTTCATTAATAACAAGAAATAACCAGCAACAAACAATAAAAAATAGTTGAAAACTTGGGTAATAGGAAACGCTCCATTCCCAGCGGCAGCGTTTACAGACGGTCGACGTCACGACTGCCGTTGCACGCGCCAGGCAGCAAATGAGCGTTTTGGCGGGCTTTTAAATTCTTTAAATTTTAACTTTGAATTTTTCGCAAAATAATGCACTTTTGTCAAGAAATCTCTTCACTCGGTGAATAAGGTGTACCAATAAACAATTTAAAACCATTTTCAAGAAATAGTCAAATACCCTATTGTAAACAGTTGCAGGGTGATCTGGACAGGATATCTAATTGGCTTGGTAAACATGGAATGAAGATAAATACAAAGAAGAGTCAGCTTATTAGATACACAAATAAAAAACAAAAGGTTAATTTTGAATATAAGGTGGGGAAAGAATTGCTTGCTGAAGACTTGAAATGTAAATATCTTGGAATTACTTTTGATAACAAACTTAACTGGGCAGGACACATAGGACAGGTGGTAGGAAAAGGTTTCAAAGTTCTGCACTTGTTGGAGAGACTGATGAGGGTATGTACGAGAGAAGTCAAGGAATTGGGTTACAAAACTTTGGTCAGACCATTGCTCGAATATGGTAGTGTAGTATGGGACCTTCATTTTACGTATCAAATACAGGGAGTTGGAGAGGGTGCCAAAAAGGGCTGCTAGATTTGTTTCTGGAAATTATCGCAGAATGCAATCAGTGACGGATATGATAAAGGAGCTGGAATGGGATTCATTACAAGACAGGAGGAGAATGAGGAGGGTCATGGGAGTGTACAGGGCATATACTGGCGATGAGGCATGGAAAGATATTGCAATAGGTATGAAAAGTAGTGCATGGAAGGGAAAAGATGACCATGACCACAAGCTGGCACTCGATTTCAGGCACAAGGGTGTAGGAAGATTCTCTTTTCTAGGTAAGGGTGTCAGGGATTGTAATGAGTTACCAAGAGAAATGATGAATAATTTACCGAAAACTTTGAAAGAATTTAAAGATAAAATTTGTAGAGGGCAAATGTAGGTAGGGGCAGGATAGGGGGAAGATGGGTGTGTAGGGAAATTGCCACCGGATCCTGTGCTCCTTTGCAATTAAATTAAATTAAATTAAATGATAAAAGAGCTTGAATGGGATTCATTGGAAGACAGTAGGAGGGTGAAGAGGATCATGGAAGTGTGCAAGGCGTATATTGTTGATGAGGTATTGAGTGATGTTGGTGTAAGAATTAAAAGTAATGCTTGCAAGGGAAAAGATGACCATGACCACAAGGGTGTAGGATGATTCTCTTTTTTAGATAGGGTAAACCCGGGATAGATGGCCATGATTTTTTCAAAAGCCAGTTTCACAGCCTAATACACAAGAACAACCTGAAACTTTCCATAAATTGCCTTTTCAATTCATAAAAAGCGAAAGTTGACTTCGTTTATAAAGCTATACCAGATTTCATACGAGCTAAAAATTATTAAAAAATATGTAACACTTGGCCATCTCACCCGAGTATCAGGGTTAGATGGCCATACATGTAAGGGAGAGATGGCCATCGGTCAAAATACTTTAAAATCAAAGAGATAATTATTTTTAAACCTTTTAACACTTTAAACATGTTTTATAGACTTTCTTAATGAAAAAATATTTTATAAAAATATTAATTGCTGTTAAATTATAACTTAACCAAAACATCATTTGCTCGTTGCTTCGAACCGACAGACGGCGTTCCCTGGTGTTGCAGCTTTTCCCCAACAGTCTTGTAGTAGCTCGCCAAATTGTAATATTCCGATCTGGGTGCCATTTTTCAACGACATTGTAAAAATTATGCTTTAAAAATTTGAAGACAGATCGGTCCAACGGTGGCAGATAATGGGTAGTATGGCTGGGGAGGCACATAAAAATGATATTATTAATCTCAGCAAACTTCAACATCTGTTCCGAGCTAGAGTGCGAACTTCCTTGGAATATTAAACTCCTTGGAAGCTTTTATCACAGAATAAGCATCATTGTTTTCTTGATTAATAGCATTTTTCAGTTCTTCTTCTTTCCATGATCCTCTGACAGAGCTGGCTTTTCGAATGTACTTATTTGGCATCTCTAAAAAATAACGATACCGTCAAAATTTAATACATAACACGTTTATGGGATGGCCATCTATCCCGATACTGATGTGGCCGTCTCTCCCGATCGACCGGGATAGACGAACATTGCGCGTCATCAAACATGGTGGACGCAAACTCAATCATAACCTATGTACCTTAATGCATTTAGACCAAAACAACTCTAAAACTAAAGTTTCCGTAGTTACTCACTTCCTAAGTTATGTTTAAATCAAAAGGTTGTGACATACTGTATAATTTCAAGGTATATTGAAAACTAAAATCATGAAAATTACTTACTTCCAGTTGAAATAAAGCGTCATGCGGAACAGCAACACACACTTACATTATTAACTAACTACCTACTGACCGGCAGCGCTGTACGTCGGATAGTCAAAAAATTACAGTCGTTGGCCATCTCTCCCGTATGGCCATCTATCCCAGATTTACCCTAAGCGTTTCAGGGATTGGAATAAGTTACCAAGAGAAATTAAAACGTTGAAAGAATTTAAAGTTAAATTTTGTAGAGGGCAAATGTAGGTGGATACAGCAAAGAGGGGAAGATGAGTGTGTGGGGAAATTGCCACCGAAGCGTGCGCTCCATTGCAATTTAATTAGATATTATTAGAATAACAAGTGCAGAGATGTATATCACAAACTATTAAACAACTCTTTTATATTGTAAATTACACTTTACACTATAAAATAAAATAGAAGGTATCAAATCTTAAAATAAACAAATTTAATAAATATTTTAAATCAATAAACCTCACTAATGAACGATCAATGAAAAAACAGTAACTATCTCAAATTATCCATACAAATTTTCTATTTACAAATTATACACTATAAATTTTAATGTTAAAAAAATAAAATAAAAATTAGTGTTTATGTTGTCAAAATTAGTTAGCTCCGAGAGCTGTAACGTGTTCGTATCTATACGACAAATGCGAGTAACGAAATATGTGAGTAACGAAATATGCGAGTAACGAAATGAATTTGTGAGTAACGATTCGGTACTTCGATTCAGGCAATGAACCCGTTACGTTACTCAGTAACGAATACATCGTTAATTTTACAGCTCTAGAATGAAGTGAAAGAAAGTTTTGAATGTGGCATAAGGAGAAAAAATCAGTATGCCATTATTTGCTGATGATATTGTCTTGTTAGCAGAACAGATTGAGGATATTGAGAAGTTATTGAATATCATGAAGAAAATACAGAAGGAAGAATTTGGACTAAATATAAACCAAATCAGGACAAAAGTGATGAAATGTAGCAGAAATGATACCAATAATAGTAGATTAAATATAAAAGTAGGGTTAGATGTGATAGCAGATGTTAGTGAATATTGCTACTTAAGTAGTAAAATTACAACCGATGGCTGAAGCAGGAATGATGTTAAAAGCAGAACAGCTCTAGAGAAAAGACCCTTCATGAAAAAGATAAATCTTTTAGTTTCCAATATTGATCTAGGACTCAGAAAGAACTTTTTAAAACTTCATGTGTGGAGCACCGCTCTTTATGGCAGCGATCCATGGACATAAGGAATGCCAGACAGAAGGAAAACTGAAGCATTTGAAATGTGATGCTGTAGGCGGATGCTAAAAATTAAGTGGACGGATAAAGTACGAAACGAACGAGTTTTGGAAACGATGAGCAAGGAGAGAAGTTTGTGGAAGAGACAGGATGGTAGGTTATATTTTGAGATATGCAAGATTAGTTAATTTGTTAGTGGAGGGAACAGTCGATGGTAAGAACTGCTGAGAAAAACAGAGATTAGAATATAGGGAGCAGATAATTAAGAACGTTGGTTGTAGGATGAAAAGGATAGCGCAAGATAGGAAGGGATGGATGATTGCATCAAACTTGCAACAACAACAACAAAAATAGAAAAAAATCATTTGTTATTTTTTCCATCGTGGATATACAATCAGTATCATTTTCACTATCTATTTTCATTCCATCACCAACAGCCCATAACCCAAGAAAAAGCACAGTCCTGGCACCATGATCACTGAAAATGTGCTCCCTTACAGCTTTAGCCAAGAACTCAAAAATTAATCGTTTGCCCCTCCAGCCAGGTGTAGGTCATGCCTGGTGAAACTCCACCTACCAAAAATGTTCACAGGCACAACTCCCAACACAGAACTAATGCCTTTCCCATGTAGTGCCTTCGTTTCCACATTTACCCGCCTCATAGTATAGTTCACTATTAGTCCAGTAACGGGGTCGTAACAAGGGGGTCTCACTTGCATCACATCACGTAGAAGATTTTTTTTTCTTGTCTTGTATATATTGGTGAGAGTATGCAGAAACCAAGTTTTCGACCTCCAACACCCTCGGCACAATTTTCTGTGGCCAAAAAACATCAAAATTTGGGTACTTTTTTCAGTTTTTCGTCTATAACTCCTTCCTTATAAGTCCTATCAAGAAATATTCTATTTTCAATTTAAAAGAGGACAAAATTTCCTACAACTTTCGTATTACAAACTTTTTTCTAAACTCAAAACTAAGCGAGCTACAGTTCTTTGAAAATCAGCCAAATTTCACACTTTTCCTAAATTTGGGTTTTTACCTACTTTGCAGCTCAAAATGACCTGAAACCCCTGTATATATAACCGATATATATGTATTTCTGTATGACATAGTATATATATGTACTATACTTTGATTACTGATGGTCCATTCAATAATCATATAGCATTGTTGGCCGGGAGATCCCGAAGGATTGTTCGGCCGCCAGGTTACAGTGTTATGGATAGGCCGCGCAGTGCGCTTCTTGTGACTATCTAACCTGAACAAGTACTAGTACCGCATTTAGGGAACCTACAGCTTAAGGTGGAATTAAAACCACAGAATCGTTCTGGCTTTCTCCATATTACACAGCAAGCTGTGGCAGAGGTAAAGCTCCGGTTAATGGCCTTTGAAAATTACTGCTGAGTAGGGGATTTCGATCTTCAGTCAGATACCTTAACCACTGAGCTACCATTTCAGTCTATTACCTGATGGTATTTGTACCAGTTTGAAAAACGGATTTGCAAAACTGAAAACATAATATTATGGCACAAAGTTTATTTATGCAGTCAAAATTAAGTCATAATAAGTCAAAAATTAGTCATAAATCCATTTCTTTTCCGTTTTAATGGATTGAAACAATGTGTTCTATTTGAATTTGTTCCATACAACAATGGAAAAAAATTGTCGCTATATGAAGCATTTAAATCTCTTCTCGTACAACACCCAACACAAATTTTTTTGTTATGCACGGATGATTCCTCCTGCATAAGGTTATGTGGCATAGTAGTAAATACCTTGGCTGCTTCTGTGGAAAATATTAAGCCTATTTGACAACGAACTATAGATCCAACATCACAGTTATATTTGACGGATACCGAAGTTATGCTGCGCAGAGAGGAATAAAGTCATCTGAAATGATTTGTAGTTTGAAAACATCAGATACTTCAGCAGTCATCATTTTCAGTGAGGAAACAAGTGCTACAGTGACGCAGCAAATGAGAGCAGTAAGAACTGTATAATGTTGATACTAATGCAAAAACTGAAAAAGGAGGCATCCAAGATCAACAGGCAAAACAAGATGCTGCTGGATTGATCGTTGACGCAGCAATTTCCAAAGCAGCAAAATTCGACAGTGTGATGATTCTAAGTGAGTATATTGGCTTTCTCATTTTGCTAATGGGCTTTGGTACCACTTGTTTGAACCCACACACATCCTCTTCATCCATGCATTTGCTGGATGTGATACAATATCAGCATATTTCGGCTATGGGAAAGAAAACTTCTACTGCATGAATCAATACCAACCATATCTGAAAGTAACATGCATGCTAACTTCTCAGAACTTTAGCCTCCAGAGAACATTTGGAGAACACGCAGGGGAACAGATCATCTTGGAACGGTACGGAAAAATTGCTTGTGGAACATTGGAAGGCTCAGATATGAAATGATTAAGAAATCTGCCTAAAAAAAGCATTCACCAAAATCAGATGCGGCAACGTTTCACTCAATATGCACGTACCAGCAAGTAAAGGTTGGTTGGGTCGAGAAACGTACCCATTGCCGTGAGGATGAAGGAAAGGCTCGTCCAGTCTTATTACAGTTACAATAATAAATGCATTCAGGAGGACGTCGGTTCCAATTTCCGTCCAAGCATCCAGATTTGGGTTTTCCATGGTTTCCTCAAATCACTCCAGCCGAATGCCGGGATGCTTCATTCAAAAGGCCATGGCCGAAATCCTTCACGTTCCTTGTCCCCAGTCCCATCGTGCCACTAATGAACTCTACGTCGACGAGGTGTAAAGTCATAAAAAAACAATAATAAAAGACGATGCACTTGAGTTTACTTCGAAGGTTGTATCATATTCCTTCCAGAAACCTTGTACTCCTCCATGCAGCTGTCGCTAATCAGGGCTGCATTGTTCAGCTGCTTGCAAAAATTGCTCTCGCCTGCCTCGTGAAAGCGTTCCTGGAATTTAGTAGATGAAGGAGAGGAAGATTTCTTCGACCTCGAGGAAGCTGTTCCTGATGCAATGGATGAAAGAGACACAATTCATTGATAAGCCGGGACAATCCAAACGGAAAAGAAATTTATTTATGACCATTTTTTTTTAACTTATTTCGAAATTATTATGACTTTATAACTTTGCGTCATAACATTATGCATTGTTGTTCGCTTTATTATCTTCAGATAATAAAGCGATCTGGTAGCTCAAGGCGTCTGACTGGAGATCGAAATCCCGGTCTCAGCAATGATTTTCAAAGGCCATTAACCCGACCTTTACCTCTGCCACAGCTTGCTGTGTAATATGAAGTAAGCCAGAACGATTCTGTGGTTCGGATTCCACCTTAAGCTGTAGGTTCCCTATGTGCGGTACTAGTACTTGGTCAGGTTAGATAGCCACAAGAAGCGCACTGCGCGGCCTATCCATAACACTGTAACCTGGCGACCGAACAATCCTTCGGGATCTCCCGGCCAACAATGCTATATGATTATTGAATGGACCATCAGTAATCAAAGTATAGTACATATATATACTATGTCATACAGAAATACATATATATCGGTTATATATACAGGGGTTTCAGGTCATTTTGAGCTGCAAAGTAGGTAAAAACCCAAATTTAGGAAAAGTGTGAAATTTGGCTGATTTTCAAAGAACTGTAGCTCGCTTAGTTTTGAGTTTAGAAAAAAGTTTGTAATACGAAAGTTGTAGGAAATTTTGTCCTCTTTCAAACTGAAAATTGAATATTTCTTGATAGGACTTATCAGGAAGGAGTTATAGACGAAAAACTGAAAAAAGTACCCAAATTTTGATGTTTTTTGGCCACAGAAAATTGTGCCGAGGGTGTTGGAGGTCGAAAACTTGGTTTCTGCATACTCTCACCAATATATACAAGATAAGAAAAAAAAATCTTCTACGTGATGTGATGCAAGTGAGAACTACCCCGTTACTGGACTATATTGGTTGGTCACGGCGACATAGGACCTGCATGAACTCAACCCTGAAATACTGCGCCTCCTTCACCTCCTTTCTCAGGTCACTCTCTATACTATAATCTGTGTCTCTATCAATGCAATTCCTGCGTATTTCACTATCACTATTCTAATGTTTTTAGCGAAAATCTTACAATGTGAACCTATATTTTCTATTACCTGACCTACTGTTGCACTAGGTTTGAAAAACTTGTTACCTAGTAAACCGTGCCGAACTGAGCCAGTAGAAGAGGGCCTACACCTCTCACATCGCTACTACCTAGCAGCAGAACCCTTTTTTCCTCTTCTTTTCTTGCACGCCCTTATTCCTAAAGGCCCGCTGCATCTTACCTATTCCTACATCTACACGAGGCTATTTTCTTCCTGACCCTGGCAACAGGTCAAACCTAATTTCCCCATAATTTCTAAAATGTCCGACTTGTTTATCCTATTAATCATATTTATCCTATGTTCTGTTACCAGCATCCACCCATCCTACTCAACTTCCACCTCTGTCTCTATTTACTGTTTCTATAGCACTAGCATTGACAGGCTTAGCCTCCACAGGACTCTGACCCTTTCATGCAACTCCCTCATCCTTTCATACTTAAGACAAAGAGGGTAAAACCATGGGAGAGCCTCATTTATTTCTACTTCCCTACATGCCCAATGAAACCAGTTCTTGCACCAACTACAACCCACTCCCTTCGCCATGTACCTGCAACAACCGCCACACTTTCCTGTCATGATTTTCTCAAAACTTCTGACGCCTTCCAGATGAGCCTTAAATTTATTTGATAAAGTAGTCTAGTAATTTTTATACTGTGTTTTTAACGTTTTCATTAAATTGAATAAGAGCTTTACTTCTCAAACAAATTATTGTAATTAATATTTAGATAAAAATAATTATTTTTATTAAGAAGTTGTTATTTTTGGAAATATGTAAATAGGAAAGTACTATATTTAAGACTGAAACAATCAATAAATATATCTTATTACTTAGGATTTTACATCACCAATCGATTTTTGATGATCGATACTATTGAATTAGAAGTCAGATATTTGGTATAATTTATTTATTTATTATATTTATTTGTTGTATTCCTAGTAGATTAGTGATATTTTTATGCTTTAATACTAATGAAAATAACAAGCTGTATATTTCAGACAGAACAAAAGTCTAAATATGTTTTATCAACAATATACAACAATCCGAATCTATAACACTTATTTTATTTAGTTGTTCAAGAAATTTCAAATGTTAAATTAGATATACCTGAAAGTTTAATTACAATTTGATGTATTTAATCGAACTACCAAGCTTTCAGCTACTTTCTAAATCAAGAAACTTGAGAAAAGGAAATTAGTTTTAGCCACTAAAATTATGCTCTGTTACCAAGTAGAAATTTTTTTTTTTTTTTTTCTCCTCACTGACAATGATCCTAACTATTTAGTTTATAAGTAAAAGCTATGAACTAATTTAGATGGTCAAACTTAGCTGATGATTTCCATTCAGTTGTAATTCTTCTTTTCTTTAAATATTAGTAATAAATTGTAAGATTTGCAGAGGTTACATTTTGTATCTGTTATTGATATCTATAAAAAATTAATTATAAAAGGCGCCCAAAATAATTAACAGTAATTAATTCAATCCCTGATAACCTAGGTAAGCCATTTTCTGTTACAAAGTGAGTAGCAAATCCATATTTTTTTCTAATAAGATTAATTCATTTCATTGAGACAAAAATTTATTTACGTGTGCTGAAACGAACAAAAAAATCCGTTTGATGAATAATGATTCATCTGGACTGATGGGTCATGAAAATAACGGGCATGTGAAAGGCGACCAGAATTCTTAGCAAATTGAAGCCGGCTGCCGCCGCCATTTTAAGGGCAAGAGATTGCGGGAACTTTGAAACCCTCGTACAGTCATATAACAAACCACTATAGAATGGAAAATTTTATACTGTTAAAGGTCTTCAGTTGCTCAAAGAAGATGGAATGGTGTTAATTATAGAATTTCCGCTGACTATAATTAACTTTCGAACTTATTTTCTTCACTCTGAGCAATGTTAAATTTTTTCTCCCTCTTCAAGTAGGCTAATTTAACTGATCCGGAAAGATGTTAACATTTCAGTAATAGTGACGTATTTATAAATGTAATGAAGGAAAACTGTTGAAATACCGGTTCGCCACGACTAGTTAATATCTTTTACAAAATTCTAACAACCTGCTTCCTTGGTCATTTTTTTCACCTGGAACAAAACTTCATACAGTATTCTCCTCTTTTCCTACTCCCACTACCGCATTACAATCACCCACAGGGCCGGTTTAAGGCTACCGCAAGAACCGCAATCGCGGCGAGCCTCAAACTTGAGGGGGCCCCGCTACGATCCCCTTCAAAATTTGCCCTTACTTAACGAACAATTTTCCTGCTAAAATAAATAATCTACAAATTTAGAATGTTAACAAGTTACGTTGACAATGATCTTATTGCCGAGAGCACCTTCATTGTTGATCCTATTTTCCCATAAACAGGACAGATTTGATGATTACCGCGATTGTCGATCTTCTCTCGAACCGACGACGATATAGCTTTCCATTTCTATTCCAGTCGGTTGCCGGCTTCTTGGGAAATACCAGACACATTTGATGTCACCGCAATAAACTGCTGGCCCGTTTGTACACAGATTTAGAGAAACCTCTGCCCGCCTCTTTAATCGTTGTTTGAGCTCTACACTTAGGATTGCCAGATAAAGGATTATAATTTCCGGGACATTTCTGGAGTTAAAAAGGTGTTTTAATGATACAGGATTATAAATTCCGGGACATTTATGGGGTTAAAAAGGTATTTTAGTGGTATGTTTAAGGAGTGAACAAATATTCAAATTAACTAAAAAAAGTTGTGTTTTGGGTATAAACAAGATTATTGATTCATCTTTGGTTGAAAGTCACTATTTCATAGTTGAACAGTCTATATATATATTGTCTCTGGTCGTCGATAAGGTGGAGCGCTCTACCTCCCGCTTAAGTTTGAGAAAAAAACTGGAATACGGGAATTCCGGGACAGTAACGCTTAATTCCTGGACACGGGACCAGACACAAAATTCCGTGACATTCCCGGATTTCCCGGCCATCTGGCAACCCTATCTACACTAGGGATGTAACGGATTTCCGCATCCGCAAGTGCGGAACTTTCGTGTGAAATCCCACATCCGCTTTCGCATCCGGAATATGTTTTGCTTCCGTTGCAGTATATATTATTCTTTTGTCTTTATACGATATTCTGCCCATCGTCTCTTAGCTAACAACAATGTAGGTTTTTTTCTGAAGATCTTGCAATAAAAATAACAATGAACTAAATTGTGTTATTACCTAAGCGACTAATTTATAAGTTAAATGTAAAGTACAGCGCCTTCTTCACGGTCCAACTTACAGGACATCCGTATATAACTACAATAGGATGCGCTCACCCATTCACTCTAGTAAAAGGAGTCCAACAAAATGTTCCAAGCAATCCTTTCCACTCGAACTTTCTCGCGGCACACCACGTGTTCTTACCGCACACTCGCAGGATTGTTCCTCGAATCATGAACAACACCATAGCTTGTTGGACAGCAAGGACTCGTGTTGGTTGTTTGGGCGTCCCAACATCCAGCACGTCCTACATTTAGTTCTCTAACCCTTTTCAAGGCCTATCAAGGATCGAAAATTGGATGAACGTAGGTCCTACAAGTTGTACTGTGAATGGGCCGCTAGAGCAGTGGAAAGGCAGGTTGCGGGTAAGGAGATGTGTGGTGGCGTGACGTTGTACTTTGCGCTTGAATTAGTAGAGCCGCGAACTCCTCAAAGTTCGCACAACAAAGATTGTTTTTTAGACGCGTACGTCGTTATGTAAATAATTGTGAAATCATCCCGTTTTTTTTGTTGTTGAAAGATAAGGCAAAAAATAAATCAGTGTGAGATATTATATATAAATAGACGTTACTTCTGAAAAATGTAGAATTTGGCATAAAAAATATACTTATTTTGATTTTAAGTTTATTTTCGATAAAATATTAAAATCTAAATTGTTATAAATTTATTTTTCCACTTCCGCATCCACAAAACATCTGCATCCGTGGATGTCAAGCGTTGAACATCCACATCAGCATCCTCAAAGATGACTTGAGTTACAACCCTACTCTATATATAGAGTATATATATATATATGTGTGTGTGTGTGTGTGTGTGTAAAATCACGAAAATTATCAAAAGTTTATGCAAAAGTATATCTAAAAAAGAAGTAGGGGACCCCGAAATCAAACTTCGCAGGGGGCCTCGAAATTCCTTAAGCCGGCCCTGATCACCCATGTATTAGATTTTCCTCCGCCTTCATATATTGGATTAATTCTTAAATTTTAGTGTATATTTCCTCTATTTATTCATCATCTATCTGGATCGTGGGCATATACACTTGTACTAACACGGTTGTGATGGGCTTAGTTTCTAACTACATCAAAATAATTCTGTCACTAAACTGTTCATAACAGCTCACCCGTTTCCCTGCTCTTTTGTTCATTACAATTCTTACACCAGTACCTCCACAAACAGCTTTTGCGTTTATTAATCTGTGTTGCCTAGACCAGAAATCCTATGCATTCTTCCACTTAATCTCACTACTCCCAACGATATCTAACTAAAGTCGTCCCATCTCTCTTTTTATGTTTTCTAATCTATCTGCCCTATTCAGACTTCTAACATTCCACCCTCTGACTTATAGAGTGTGTCTCTTCATTCTGATGACTCCTCCCTGAGCAGTCCCCACCCGGAGATCCGACTGGGGGACTACTGAGGAATATTTTACCCAGGAAGAATCCATTTTACTATATGTAATTTGAGAGGATTACCTGACCTCGCGATATTCTTAGGGTCTTTAATGCAGTGGCTTCCCTTTGATTTCTGCATCCCCATACTGTTTATCATTTCTGCTCCATCTTCCTTTAGGGGCCATTTACGTCCGCAAGGGCAAAAGGATGCCATGGACAGTTCCCCATACTTGTGCCCTTCTTTAGCTGGCCGTTAGCAAGTAGTGGGTGACTTCTTATATCGGGAAACTTTCAGTCGCCAGAACCTCGTTCGTGCAAGGAGAAGTTGAAAGAGGCTATTATAGTCTCTCCCAAATCCTTGTCCCCTTCCATAGTAAGAAGCCATTAAGTCATAAAAGGAGTTAATATTTCAGTTATATATTATAACTTTCAGTCAATTTTTTTTTTTTTTTTTTTTTTTTTTTTTTTTTTTTTTTTTTTTTAAGGCATGTCACAAATACAGAAAATATTAGCACGTTTTTTTCTTTTTAGTTTTCTTATGTAGGCATGTGTCATTGTTTCTAACAATTTTACTAATTTCTTTCCAAACTGATTTTCTCGAATGAGCGATTTTGAGATACTTACTGCGATAACTTTAAATCAGTCGATCAGATGTAAATTTTCTAAGGTCTGAACGAAAGTTTTGACTAAGTTTCGAAAAGTACATAGCTACTTTTGCTGTAGCTTATAATTAATACCAATATTAAATTATTGCACAATCTATTTTTTACTGTTTATAAACTATAAACAACTAGGGGTGGAAACGGTAATATTTCATTAACAGCTGATAACGAAATTCGTGTACTTAATAATCCTCTTATATAAAATGCTAATCTGGTGTCTGCGTACGTCGTCTATAGCTACTATTGCTATTGGCTAGAGAACATTCGCTCCATCATCTTGCTTTTCGTTTATTTACAACTAGACGCAGAAATTCATGTAAGTAGAAGGGGATTCAACATTTACGATATTTTATCTGTATCACTTATAAGAACTAGGTTACACCATAACCTAAGACTTTTTTTGGCAGATGATAAGAAACAATGAAATATATTAAAAACTCAGAGAAAAGTAGGTAATCGCGAAATGTATCAGAAAATAAATAACAATTATTCGTTTTCGAAATTATAGTCTCCGTCATTTAAATTAAAATGCATTTATTTGTGTAAAATCCTTACCAAATACTCTGGTAATCTAACCAGAGTAACATTATCATATAACGAAAGATATCATTAAAATAATTCTTATTCGTTTATCCTTATAAGCTTTTACATCATCATACTACCGTGGTCAAACGCAAGAGTCCTCTTGATATACTTTCCGAATTACATTTAACTGTGTTATGCCGGTCCGGGCTGTATTACAA
>CM061919.1:39780804-39852788 GCA_031002005.1 Vandiemenella viatica
AGATAATTTCCGGATGACTCGAGCGGAGATTCACGGCATAATGTAACCTGTTATTTTCTCGACAAAGCTCAAATATCTATTAGAACTGAAGAAAATCTCGCTGTATTTTCGTGGTTATTTATTTAATTATTTAGCATTTGACGGTACATGACATTTATAAGAATGTTTCTTTCTTTTATTTCATATCATATTTTTAAGAAAACTATATAACAGAACATAAACACTTGAAACTAAAAAAGCAGTCTCAACAAATTAAGTGTTTCTCGCGGACAATATTGAATGATGTAGTACAAATAATAAGAAAACAAGTAATGTGATAATATCCTATGTCTATCAATCTTTTTCAAAGTTTTATTAAAAATGAATTCAAAAAAAGAAAAGTGAAAATTGTAAGTGGACAGTTGTATGATAAATAAATGCTGAATTTACTCGCCACTTGTTGGGCTCATTGTCCAAATCTCTTGTTTAAATTTAATTTTTATGTATTTTTTATGACTGATATTGTGAATCGCAGGTTGGTTACGCACCAGATTAATCTATTTTTCTTATTCCACAGTTGAAAATTATTATAAGTAAAGCGAGATTATAAATAACGCAAGAAGTGTTACGTTGTAAACCGGCACGAGTGAGCTGCGTGGCACAGTTTCTGTGTTGTGATCACAACGTCGCGCAGGCCACGTGCGGCGCAGTACTGCGCTGCCCTGTTCTGCGTCTCAATACGCCTTTCCGCCCCAAACATACACAGAAACTGTGCTGCCTGCGTCGACTGCGCGTCAATGTGCGCCCGGCCTTAGTGTAGTTTTAATGTCTGCACCCCAAGCTTTACCTATCACTGCTCGAATTATGTTGATCGCCGCTTCGTTCTTTTTGAGTATATGCTGACCATCTCAGGTTGGAATATAGCTTTAGACCAAGGTATGATACGGTTTTCCTCACTAGGAAGTTAAAAGACCCCAGGAACATATTTGTCGTCTGAGGGAGTCTATGTCGTGTAAATACTTTTTTTTTTTTTTTTGATATCTCGCTTAGTTTAGAGATATTGTATCTCAAACGCGAAGAGCTTAGGTTGAAATAAGGCCAGGACCAGAAGAAACGTAACCAAAAGCACAAGGAACTATACCTATAACTGATTTTTAACATGCTATATGTATAAAACGAAGCGAGAAATCAAAAAAAAATTATTTTCGATTTTTTTGTCTAATTATGCAAGAATTAATCAGATTGTGGCGCTTCGGTAATGATAGAACTACTGCTACTACTCTATTGCTATGTGAACTGCTGTTAAATAACCTGGAATCTGTATAATTTCTCGGCCTGTTACAGAAACTATGACAAAAATTACATTATGAATGTTTTACCAAATTCAATAAAAAAAACAACGTGCTGCCTTAGGGCAGGTATTTCTTTTTTTTTAAATAACTTTAAAATGCGAGTGGGAGATGCGTTGTTCATTTTCTTGTTGCGAGTCAGAGTCAATGTGCTTTTTGTTTACCTGCCATTGACTGTTGTGGAAGAAGCAGCAAAAAAGCGATGGGTAAACAGGATTTTAATATGTAGGAAGGTACTTTTTATCACAACTAATGTGGCTACCAGTATGCATTTGTCACTAGCCACGTACGCTGCCCGTGTAATGGCTTTACTCTAGTAATAATAATAAATTTTTAGAATTATGCTTGGAATAAAATTTAATAATTTCCGGTAGTAGTCATCCTTCTTTTAATTTTATGTATTTATCTGCTTTCTGGAGAAAAAAAAAAAAAATCTACAAAATTAGCGGGAATTACCTACGGCTCCTGCCAATGAATACTTTATTCGTGATTTATAGTCAAACATTTGAACTACGAACAGTCATTGTTTACCCAACCTCGTAAATAGCATAAGAACTTGAAAGATGGAAGGGTGTGTTCCCAATGTCAGTATTTAGAAGAATAAGTTTTTAATCTTACTGAAACCGGTATTTTTAAAGATAAGTGTTATACAAGACGAAAAGTGTAAATAAAAGTGTTAATAAATTAACGAAGTCATGGATAGGACTGTGAAGGAGTATTGTAAGAAAACGACTGCGAGAGGCTACTACAGTGAGGCTTTGGAAAGTGTGGAAAGGCCATCAGCCACGGAAATACAGATAAAGCTACCCGAGACGGTGAAGATTGCTTCACAGGCACAGACAGAAAAACATTCAGGGGTCTTGGAGAATTTGAATCGTCCTCACAGCGACAAGTACTTCACGTCAGCAAAACGATGGATCACGTTCCTCGAAGGAAGGGACATTGTAAGTAGTTCTAACACATTAGTTAAGTACAGGAACCCGTGATCGCTACACCAGTCTACCGACATTGTTGAACAAATGGTAGAAAGCTTCCACAGTGTGTGAAATAATGTGTGCAATAGTCTTCTAAGATTTTCTGTGATCAACTAATTAAAAAACAAAGCATAAACAGTAATTTCATCAGTTTTTCGTTTGTTTTTGGAAATCCATAGGAATTTACGGCTATATTGTCTGATCCGATGAATATACTTTTAAAATTTAAACGGCCGTGTAAACTGACTGTACACCAGCGAAATACGATGAAAATACAACCAGAGACATTATAAATTAATTTAATGAATTTCCTTCATGGCAGTAAAATAGTAGTTACTATTTATACTATTGCGAGATAATTGAATGTAATCCGATCCGATCAGTTTGCGGGCAGTTTTCAAAGAATCTAGTGAACAGCAGAGTTTTAAATTTTTAAAGAAAAATTTATACAACGATATAGGAAATAATTACTTATTTATGTTAGGATTTCTGGGTATATTTGAATGTATCCCGATCCGATTGGATCAGGGGTAGATTTGAAAGAATCTAATTAAAAGCAGAGGTTTAAATTCTTTTTTTTTTTTTTTTTTTTAAAAAAAAAATATGCAACGGTAGATGAAATAATTGCTAATTTATTTTAGGGTTACTAATTTATTTTGTAACGTTATTAAGTTCCTAGTGATCTGAATAGTCGAAAAACAACACTTTTTGATTCGCGGTATCTATTCAGTTCACTACAACATAAATTGGAAAAAAATTTACTAAAAGCGGAATTTGAACAGTAATTTTTGGATAATGAAACCTGGACCACAGTACAACTTAACTGCACACATACATACACACACACACACTCGTTAGGTGGATACCCTTATAAAACGCCCAATCTATAGCTGTTACTATGGTCCAGACTTCATTCCTTCATAAATCGAAAAAAAATTTAAAAAAAAAAACACT
This sequence comes from Vandiemenella viatica, assembly GCA_031002005.1. Lineage (NCBI taxonomy): Eukaryota > Metazoa > Arthropoda > Insecta > Orthoptera > Morabidae > Vandiemenella > Vandiemenella viatica. The sequence goes on from CM061919.1 coordinate 39,784,061, forward strand.
TTACGATAACCTTGGCGCAACAATTTGTTGATAAAATTAAATTTTTTGATATATAGCTTAGTTTTCGAGATATACTGTCTAAAAACTGAGGCGGTTAGGACGAAATGCGGCCTGAACCAGAAGAAAAATTTCGCTAAATCCAAATTGGATGTAATTCGACAAAACCCATCGAAAGTAAATAACTTTTTTTTTTTTTTTTTTGATATTTCACTTAGTTCTCGAGAAATATCTTATCTTTAAATTAAGGTAGTCCGGTTGAGATGTGGCCTGGTCCAAAAAAAAATTCACCAAATCCACAATAAACTACACGCTAGATATGCACAATAGATGTTTTGTTTTCGTCTTAGCAGTTGTGATTTGGATGAAATACAGCGTGGAACAGAAAAAAAAGTAAACAAAAGCACAAGGAATTATATCAATAACCGATTGAGAACTAAATTAGATATCAAAAAATTATATTCTTTAATTTCGATTTGATTCGTAAAGTTATATAAGAATTCATCATCAGATTGCGGTGCCGCGGTTACGATAGTGCTGCTCCAGCATCTGTTCAGTTCGCTAAAACAGCATAATTTTAATTTTTTTTTTTTTTTAATTTGAACCGTCATGTGTGGAGAATGAACCCTGGACTAACTGCACACACACACGTTGCGTGGATGTCCATATAAAACTCCCAATCCGTCGCTGTTACTGTGGTTCAAGCTTCATTACAGCATAAATAGAAAAAATTTATAATTAACGCTTTTCGATTTCCTGCATCTGATCAGTTCGAATAACAGCATTTTTTTTCTTTCTTGAAAAAATTAAAATAAGAATTCGATCTGCCCTGTGTGAAGAATGAATTCTGCACCACAGCACAAACTAACTGTACACTCACAATACGTTGATGCCCTTTTAAAACGCCGAATCTGTCGCCATTATTGTGATTATTTTAATGTTGTATCTGTTTTTATTACTGTGGTCCAGGCTACATTACAATCTAAACGGTTAGACCTAATAATTTTAGAATAACTATAATTTGTTTTTTGTAAGTAAATTCTGGCTCTTAAAAGAGTATTTTTCCGCTAAGAATAGCCTTTCAGCTTCGAAAAGAGTTGTATGCGTACCTTCCAATTTCACTAGCCAGGACACAAATTTCTCACTTTCCCCTCTGCAATATAAAAATAAGTACTTTTTTCTCAAAATATCCTTTCTTCTTTCATCAACACATCGCTGTAGCTATTTCCAAATGCCATCAAACTATTTTAGTTTGTCACTATTCATAATCACATCAGGATGACAGAAACGGATAAGTCAATGAACAAATCTCCTGGGCAGCCGTTCCACCCTTCCCCACAAAAATGACTATCCCTGTATTTAAGCTGACTGCACCAAATGATTTCTTTTATGTACGCTGGCCAATTCATTTTATCCCTTATCATTCCTGTATTTCCATTTAAACTTCGTAAAATTGACGTCTAGACTGTCTCATCCCTGTCACATTTTGTGTAGCTTTGCACATCTTTGCTGATAGTGACGTATGTGAGTATTCACTAAATACCAAATTTACAGTAACTTGTTTGATTAGTTACTAAACATAAAATTACAAAAACCCAATTTTAGAATCTACTTTTATAAATCACTTAATAACCGCTACAAAAAAAGGCTATCTCATATGTTTGCGATATAATCAAGACAAAGATTTGTTTAATTACTTGTTTTTTTCTTATGCCATTAATTGCGTCTTTGATATTTTGAAATGTCTCTGGTTGTAAACATCGTACATCGCTGGCGTAAAGTCACATTACACGTCCGCTCTAAAAGTAAATACATCGAATCACACAAAATAGTCGGAACTTAGGGAGCGTGCACAAACTACGTGGTTCAGTCCAGGGGGGGGGGGGGGGGGGTTGGCTGGAAGGCTACGCTGGGCTACGTGGATGAGGGGGTTCCGAGTCAGACCACGTAACTTTCCTTTCATAACATTTTTCACAGTTAAAATGAGGACCAGAACTCACAACAGCACGTGAATATTTATTTCCCTCAGTTAATTATCTCAGTATGTAATTTACAATAGTCTGAAAGAGAAAACAATACAAAATGTCTTCTGCAATCAAAAGGGAAAAAAGCTACGTGGGGGGGGGGGGGGGGGGGGGTAGAGGCAAAAGCCACGTAGGGCTACGTGTGGGAGGGGGGGTTTCACAGGAGGCCAAAATCGAGCTACGCGGTTTATGCACGCTTCCTTACTCTTGCTTATGCATCCATTTGTCCTTTTTTGTATCTTGTACATTCAAAAAAAACTTGACGAAGGAGTCTACACACATTTTTTCAGAAAATTGCTAATTTTGTGCCTAATTAATTTCACTTAAAGACAATTTATTTCTAATTAGCAGTTACCCGAGACCTCATCCGATTGAAAGTGTGTTATGGTATAAAAGTTTTTGTTACTATTCAGAGTACTACCAGCAGAAAAATTTCTACTTCAGGGTTGAAAATATTGTCAGCTACTTCATTGGCTTTTATTCTTCAATGAAAAGTGTACCTTGAAGCACATGGTTACAAGTGCAAGACAGTCATCAAGGAAAAGAAAAATATATTACCTGCAACTTCCATTCCTTTGGTACGGCCTATCATTTTAAATTTTCCTACTTTTGCAGGCAATATCCGGCAGTTCTGCAAGAAACAGAGAATTTCAGACAGAAATACTTATAGTTTAGTCAAAAAATATAAGATTTAACACTCCTCACTAAGCTTCTGAAGGCAATCAGGGGAAGAAAGAAAAGGAAATTAGTTTGAATACACACGAAAATCGTAAACTAAAAGAGTTAAAAAACTAAAATATTTGCAGTTATTAAAAGGTCCTCAATCTCCGCTGATGAGATTACAGGAAAATCTACAACAAATAAATATGTATTTTCACACACATACACACACACAAACATAGATTTCCAAGCATACAAAAACTAACCAGTATGGTACCCTCTGGTTCTTCACTGCGGAGTTGAGGACAATATATGTAGAGAAAAAATAGTCTTATTGTATATTTAAAGTTTAACACTTTTAAGAAAAAAAGTTCAGTAATATCTACAGCAAGTAAATAGTTTCAGACAGACAAAACTTACCAGTAATGGCACTCACTTGTTCGTTACTATGGTGTTAAGTACAATTTGTATAAATCGAAAAAAAAGTCTTAATATATATGAAAAAACAAACTAACATAGTTTTCAAATGAAAAACAACTTGCAGTGGGAAATAGTCACAGCTGGGCAGAAAACCGTTAATCATTAATTAACGAAGTTAACAAATTTGCAAAAAATTAACTTTTAAGTTAGCCTGAAAAGTCGTTAACGGTCTACTTAACTTCCGTTAAATTGGACTTTCGTTAACTTTAGTCTGTTACATTGGTAGCTGATGTATTTGGTTCGTTTGAAATGCGTGCCACGCTTCGCTCGATCTTTCGTTGAGACGAATGGCGAGCGAATTAGGTAATGCGAAGTGCAGTTATTGTGATGCATATACAACTGTTATGCTAGGCATGGCGTGGATGTGAGCAGGAAAACTAGAGTTTAGGAGCGTTTCCATTTTACGTCTGCAAATCGGCGCTCACTACTCGTTTTTAATTCGATCGGTTATTGATTATGATATTTTTATAATCTAACTTTTTTTACTTCCAGGAAAATATTACTTTTTGGTTGCTATTGTTTTGGTGTTCGTTAGTGAAATAAATTACACTAACATTCGTTACATGATTACGCCAAGAAAACTGTAGATCTTGAATCCATCAGCGAAAGCAGCAATGCTAACAATAGTAACGAGAATTTAAAAAATCCTTGGCCACGTTTATGATTATTGCATTTAAATCAAGACTGTAAGAACAGTAGATTTGTGAATGAAAACTGTGTTTGCCTAAACTTTCTACAAACAAGGCTCACGTGTCTAGCCTTAATAATCTTAGATAAAATATGAAGAGGATGCATGTATCAAAATATGAACAGTTTGAAGAAAAATTAAAAGCAGGGTCAACTAGTGGGAAAAAATAAAAAAAAATGCAAAAGCCTTCTCGAAGTGCTGTGCCTTCTTCTGATGTAGTTGCAGCAGAATTGATTCGTTTTCATCTCGATCTGCTAATAAAATTTTACGTAGATAAACATTTGGCATGTGGACCGATGTATTGTGAACCTTCTCGATGCCAACATGATTCTACTACATGCTGAAGAATCCTATACTTTTGAGAAGCTGGTCAAAACGATGTACCCTACTAAAAACTCAATTTCCGGAAGGACATTGGGTAGACGTATTATTGATTCCACATCACGGTACATAGCACCTTGGTATTTCTTGCAGTTGTACCTATTGCAATACATAAACATCAGTTTCGCTTTTGGATGGTTAACTTTTAACGGTTAACTTTAACTTGCGTTAAATTTGCGAAAATTTAACGATTGACGAAGTTAACTTTTTAGGTAGCGGATTAATGATTAACGAAGTTAACTTTTCGATTAACTGTGCCCACCTATGAAAATAGTCCGCCAGCTCGCAAGAAGGGAGTATATGAAGATATGTAACAAACAAATAGTTTAACACACACACAAAAAAATGATTTAAAGTTCAATAGCATCTACAGCAAGTATATAGATAGTTTCACACATAGAGAAAATTATATATAAAAAAAACTTATCGATTGTTTTAGCACTACGATAATATGTGGAAACAGAGAAAAATATCAGTCTTAATACATATCTAAAGCTTAAAGTAACACAGTTAACAAAACAAAATTAATTTATGGTTTGCAAAATAATCCTCAATCTCTGGAAGATCTGTAACAAAAATAAAATCTGTAGTATCACTAATACACACACTCACACAAATATTATTTAGCTCCTAACACTCCAGCTAAATCGGCATCATAATATGACTGACACATTGTAGCAAGTAACAACGTACACACTGCGAGCGACAAACGAACAACTGACCACTGCATCACTGCAAGCGACAGATGGCACACAGAGAGAAGCTGGATTTTTATTTTTTATTATTGGGGGAGCACCCAAAACCCGCTCCTCCAAGCATGGCGGCCTTCCTGTTATCTACTGCTCGCCTTTGCACATGCATTAAGTTAGTAATTCTATAGGTGATCACAGGAACGGGATTGTGATGTATTCCATGCGTCCAGGCGTCCGCCCGTTTACATGGGTCCATCGGATAAGATAGACAGAAACTTTTGAAAGAAGAGACAGGGCAGAGGGAAAAAAGTGCCAAGGTTTTACCCTGGGAAAAAAACCTCTGCGATAGTTAGGTGAGGGAATAAGAGCAGCTGGCTAAGATACTGCCAGTACCGCGACAGATTCTATGCTACAAGGTTGGATGTATGAGGGATTTGTTAATTTTTTTTTAGGATATGGTATCATGCAACAACTACAGCTGGTCCACACATCGCCGCTGCCGCTGAGGTTGTCAGCTGGTGCCGCTTGCCGTCGCTGTCGTTGAGATGGTCCTGGAACATGCCAAATCGTTATATTTAGTAACAGCTGTGTGCAACAGGTGTTGTACGTGTGGGTGAGACGTGGTTCGCATCACCAGGGCGCCAGAGCGCAACCGCCGCAACGCGCAGAGCCTTTCCTCATCCCGAGAGTACACGGTAAGGGTTTCGGCGACGGCGACAGCCACAGTGCTGCTAGATGGCCACCCCCGACTTGCCCGGGCTTTAGAACGATGACGGACACCACCGCTATGACCAGCCCCGCCAGCACGTGTCATCGCCATCGGGAAAGACAACCCCACCATGCTCATTCCAGGAAATATTGGAGCAGGATGCATAGCGCTAGCCTGTCACGATTACCAGCGCCCCCGCGGTGCTTACCACGCCGGATACTGTACTAGTGTTGTTTGTGGGTTGTTTTCTTCTGCACCTGCGATCGCACTGTAAACACTTTCCTTAGCCCAGTGATCACTTTGCAGGTTGGTTAGGGAATGGGACCCTAACTCCAGTGGCCCTTGATGCAGTCAACAGATTTCTTACTTGTTTATGTATTAGTTTTTTCCTGTCTGTTGAGCAATATTTTCGGCCATGGGTGTTTTAATCTGTGGTTGTGATCGTAAATGCCTATAGTGCGTATCAAAGGATTTCGCGACATATGGGATTTCCCATACATGTTTATGGCAAGCTTCTTAATTACTTGCTGTATTGGCTCGAGTCGGAAATCTCGGTGTAAGTCTGTTGTTCGTGTTCCCCAAGGAGCATTTGCTATGATCCTGAGTACCTTGTTTTGAATTAATTGCAGTCTCTTAATATGAGACTTAGCGGCGTACCCCCAAACCGGAGCTGCATACGTCATGAGTGGCCGAATGAGTGCTAAGTACATTGTTCGGGCATTACCTCGGTGTAGTGTTGTCGCGTATTGACCGAGCGAAAGTCGAACTTACCCACTGTGGGTCCGTCCCAGCGTCTACTTCTGCCAACTGAGGTACTTCCGGTTTCCAGCCGGCCTCTGTAAGTTCCTAGCTGGGATAAAATACATGCACAGAGACTTAACTGGTCTAAAATTGGGACGTAGGTGCTCCTTGAATGATGTAAAGAACTGCGGTTACTTGATTTATTCGGCGAGAGCAGTTGTATGGTACAATTGCAATCGACTGGTACATAAAATCAGCATTCCTGGTATTAGCATGATGGACCATAGGATCCGATGTTGAGACAGAAATGCATCACAAGCCAGCAGAGGGAGGATTATTGGAAAGATGCCCAAAATGGCTTGATTAGACCGTAACAGGTTCTCACTACTAAAAATCACATCGCGAACTGGGGCGAATCGTGTGCGCAAAAAAGACGCCCTCGATTCCGGAAGGTGGGGAAAGCCTTCCTCTCATTGGCTGACAGTCACTACGAACACGCGTGTGTATCACGTGCCCATAGTGTGTTAGCCTCATGTACTCGTCGTGCTGTGCAGCTTTCCCACAGTAAGGAAGCGGCCTTGGCGTGGTGTCGTGTACTAGCGGTGTAACCTTCCTGCTACCGTGCTAGCTTGGAAGTACTCTGCCTTCAATATTACTAAACTCTATACTAACATCTATATAGAAATCAGCTACCGCGATAGTGTGCTTTGTCTGTTTAGCATAGGGTATAGCTGTTTGAGTCTAATGTTTGCTTTATTAACCATGTGTTCTATATGGAGCTTCCTTGTTAGCTTCACGTCAAATTTGACTCCAAGATATTTAACTTCGTTCTGGAAATGTATAGGTTGATTCTGTAGTGTTGGCGGTCGACAGTGTTCGTGAATGCGTTTTTTCCTAGGTCTTCGTATAAATAGGAGTGCATTTAGCAACGTTGACTTTAATTCGCCATCGTGTGAGCCAAGGTTCGACTACGTTAAGCACGTGCTGTAATCTACTGTTTATATGATATGGTTGCTGTGACTGTGCAAGATAGGCGGTATCGTCAGCGTAAATAGCTTGCATCGTTTTGTCTGTGGTCGGAGCTTTATTGACGTATTCTGTGAAGAGCGGAGGGCCTATTAAACTTCCTTGAGGCACTCCTGTTTGTATCTACTGAGGTGTAGAGTTCTTGTTGTCAACGCAGACGTGGAATGTTCGGTTAGTGAGGTACGAGTGTATTAGGCGCACCAGTCCGTCCGGGAGTCCGTCGTCACTGAGTCTACGAATGAGGCCGTTGTGCCAAAGAAGATCGAACGCCTTCTCGATGTCCAGGAACACAGCCCCGGTAGAAGCAGACAGATTATATCCCTTTGTTACATGCTCAACAACACACATTAATTATTGTGTTGTGGAGTGGTGCTTTCTGAAACCGAATTGCTCCGGCTTCAGAATGTTATTGTCCTTTATGTGTTGTATAAGGCGTCTGAGTATGACTTTTTCAACAACTTTGCTAAGGGAGTTGAGTAAGCTAATCGGACGGTAGTTGTTGGGTGAAGATGGATCTTTCCCCGGCTTTCTGAACATTAGTACTTTGCCTCCTTCCATCGGTCGGGGAAATACTGGTTGTATAAGATGGCATTCGCGATGTCTGTAAGGTACTCTATCGCTTACCCCGTGAGCTGTTTAAGAACACGGTTCTGAATACCATCCTGACTAGGTGCTTTTTTAGCATCCGAGTGCTGTATAGCCCATGAGATTTCGTCGGAAGTTGCCCTACGCGGATACTCGCGAACCGGTTGGGCTAACAGCTGTGTCACCATCTTGTCCGTTTCCAATGTAAACACAGGATTGGAAGTATCTACGTTTGGTTGAAAAGATGCTGCGAGTGTTGTGGCCATCAGTTCCGCCTTGCCCTCGGAAGAATAGACAAGTCCGTCCGGCCCCTGTAGGGTGGGTGTAAGATGTGCTTCACGAGTGAAGTGACGAGCTAAAGACCACACGGAGAGGTCAGAGGTGTCAGTATTCAACTCCGAGAGCAGATGCCCCCATTGTTGATTCAGGGATGCTACTCGCCATAGTATCCTGTATGGCAACAGTTAGAATTTCAACAGACTCGTTAATGCGTTGTTGGCTAATCTCCTTGAACAGAGTCCAGTTGGCGCGTCGATAGTTTAGCATCCGTCGCTTGTCAGTGTTCTGCGGTGTACCTTCAGTGTTAAGTATGAGTGGCATGTGGTCTGAATCCAGATCGATTACAACCTGGAAGTCGTGTGTGCGGGTTATACCCTTGAGGAGGGCTATATCTAACACGTCTGGATTTTGTCTCCGAGCATGGGGGACAAACGTCGGTTCGTTTGGCCCCAGTATAAGATAATTGTGCTCTAGTGAATGTTCGTACAGTTTCCTGCCGTTGGAGTTTTGACGCTGCGAATTCCAACTACGATGTTTGGCATTTAGATCTCCAGCGACTATTACTCCAGGTGCGGTATTTAGCAGCCTACTGATATCACGCGTGCTAATATTATTGGGCCTATTGTAGACTGCGATAAGATTAGTGTATGCTCCGTTAAACCGGATTTTAACGGCTGTGGCTTCGATCCTCTCTAGCTCGGGAAGCACTACGTTTGATTGCTCTAGGTCCTTGTGTATTATCACGGCCGTGCCTCCACCCCGTGCGCCGTTCTGCCTGTCAGTACGGTGCACACGGTATTGGCTCATGTGGAAGTTATCTTTTGCGCCCAGGTGTGTCTCGTTTATAAGAGCAATACGGAGACCGTGCCACTCCATAAACACCGCCAATCCTGCTTTTTAACCGACTTCAAAAAAAGGAGGAGGTTCTCAATTCGTCTTTTTTTTTTTTTTTTTTTTTTTTGTATGTATGTTCAGCGATATCTTCGCCAATTTTGAACCGATTTAAATGATTTTTTTTAGTGGATAGGGTATACCTCCAAACTGGTCCCATATGAATTTTATTGAGAAACCACCCCTTCTACCCCCTTCCACTCCTTAATTTTTATACAAATCCACATTTTTTATTCGTTCTCGATGAAACTTTGGACATATACAGTCAAAAATAAAGAGAAAAATTCTGTCAACTTTTGGTTTAAAAAAATGAACCCCTCTCCCCCTATCCACCCCCTTAATTTTATAGAAACCTACATTTCTTATCGGATTTTTATTGAACTTTGCCCACGTATACTTTAAAACAAAGAGAAAAATCCTGTCAAATTTTGGTCTGCCAAAGCTCAACCCCCTCCCTCCTTCCACCCCTTTAATTATTGTCAATGTTCTTCATAAAAAGCTACACTCGACACCGTTTGACCGATTATCATCAAAGTTGGCATATTTATTTAATTTTTCATGGAGAATCTGGCCAAAATATGAATAAATAACCACCCCACTCCCATTTATACCCCTTAATTTTTATACAAACACACATTTTTTTATCCGATTTCGATGAAACTTTGGATATGTATAGTCAAAAATAAAGAGAAAAATGTTTTCAACTTTTGGTTTGAATAAACTGAAACCGTCTCCCCCTATCCACCCCCTAAATTTATACAAATGTTCTTTATATAAAGCTACAGTCGACACCATTTAACTGGTCTACATTAAAATTGCCATATACATGTAATATTTAATGGAGAAGGTTCTTGACCAAGGAAAAAAACATTAAATAAATAATAAAACCACCCCATATCCCCCTTTACACCCCTTAATTTTATAGAAATTTACATTTCCTATCTTATTTTTATTGAACTTTTCCCATGTATACTTTAAAACAAACAGAAAAATCCTGTCAACATTTGGTTTGCCAAAGCTCAACCCCTTTCCCACCTTCAACCCCATTATAAAAAGCAACAGTCGCGATCGTTTAACCGATTACCATGAAAGCTGGTGCTTATTTGTATTTTTTCACGCAGAAGGTATCTCATCAAAAGATCTAAAAACCATCCCCCTCTCCCATTAAACCGCTTAATTTTTATACACAACCATAGTTTTTATCCGGTTTAGACAGACCTTATCAAATTTTTACTATAAAACAAAAAGAAAAATAATGCCAACTCTTGGTTTGCAAAACCTGGACCCCTCTCCCCGTTTCCACCCCCTTCATTTTTGTCAATTTCTTTTTAGAAAGCTACAGTCGACACCATTTGACCGATCTTTATGAAAGTTGCAACATATATATGTAATTTTTTATGGATAAGATTTCTGACCAAAAAATAAAAAAAAACTACCCTAGCTCCCCTTCCCTTAATATTTGTACAAAACCCACATTTTAATCCGATTCTGTGGATCTTCGCATGCGTATACTTTAAAACAAATAGAAGAAGAAAAATACTGACCACATAACTTTCACAAAAACTTAAACCCTACCTCTTTAATTACTGTCAATGTACTTTATACAAAGCTACCGTTTCTTTCTGATTTTGAAGGAAGTATGCACATGTATACTGCAAAAAAAAACATAAAAATACTGTCTATATTTGGTTTTGAGAGTCCGAACTCCACTCCTTCTTTTCCATCCTTTAATTTACAGTTTCTATACGATTCTGAAGGAAATATGCACACGTATACTTTAAAACTTACAGAACAATTGTGTTTATATTAGGTTGCAGAAGCCCAACCCGTCTTCCCTTCTGCCCCCACCCCTCATAATTTCCAATGTTCTTTATAGATATCCACAGTTTTATCAGATTTCCATGGAACACTGCACATGTATACTAAAAACAAAGAGAAACATAATATCTACATTTTGTTTACAAAACCCTACCACTCACTCCCTTGCCCCATTTAATTTTTGCAAATGTTCTTTACACAAAGCTACAGTTTTTATCTGGTTCGATGGAAATTTGCACATGTATACTTTAAAACAAAGGGAAAAATACTGCCCACACTAGCTTTATAAAAACCAAACTACTCAGCACCACTTAATTGTTTTTTATACATACCTACAGTTTTATCTGATATCAATAGAAATTTACACATGTATAGTTTAAATCAATCAGAAAAGGCAGTCTACATTTGGTATACAAAAGCGCAATCCCTCTTCCCCTTTACCCACACCCCTTTTAATTTCCAATGTTCTTTACAAAAATCCACAGTTTTAAAAGCCCGTCAAATTCAATTAATTTATAAACGTTTCTCGGGAAACAAACCGAGTGATGTTGTTATTAATGCACAATATTTCGGCGAATTTATTCTCCGTCGCCATCTTCAGGTGCAGTTGCAAGTCTTGAAGTCTGCCTTGCAACTGCACCTGAAGATGGCGACGGAGTATAAAGTCGCCGAAATATTGTGCATTAATAACAACATCACTCGGTTTGTTTCCCGAGAAACGTTTATAAATAAACAACGCCGAGAAAGATTACATTCATTTATAAATTCAATTAAGCAATTTTTAAGTCATGGCATATTTATAAAATAAATGTGTCATATTGCCTCAACATGTACTTCAGATTTCATCTTGGATCCCAAGCTTTTACGTTGTGAAAACCGATTAAAAATCTATATTTTCTGTGTGATGCCGGAGCAAAAAGATATATTCCAGAGGCAGATTTCTGTATGTGGTATGTATTAATGCCCAGATGTTACATGTTTCGGTTATCGACCAGCAGCTTTAACAGATGTTATGATACGATCGAAACATAGCCTAGACCAAAATATAAACTGACATTCCTTAACACAACACCCAATTCACCCCGTTCTGGAAGTTGTTGTGGTACAGAATTCTTCTTTGAAAGCAAGCGCTTTAATCCCTGAGTTACCCAGTTCGCAAAATGACAACTGCAGCGGCAAAAGCACTAAATTTTTTAAAATAACTTTATACCTTGCTTAGGAGAAAGTAAATCTAAATGGACAATATTTTACATTACTGTCATTGAAATTTTTACATTACAGTAATTAGTTATTTTTGGAGTCGGTGACAGCGAAAGCAAGAAAAACAAAAAGATAAAAACAATAAGGAATAACAATAATACATAAAAAATCATGTTACTGCTTACCTACAATTAATGATAGAAACATGTTTCAACAAAACTGAAACATACAGATGATACGCCAATATTATATTAACTGTAAATCGTTTACTGCATGATGCGGCCTACCAACTGACACTGTAGCGACAGAGATATGCCTGGATGGCCAATAAGGTTGAGCCACAGGTTAAAATACTGTTTCTTTCCCTAAGCTGTCTCCCGCAATAACACTATCTGCCTTACGACATGCTGTGAAATATTGGGAATTTTTGTTCGTACACCCCGTTTCACCTTTAACACCAAAAAAAGTTCAGTAATTCGATCTTCGCCATATGACAGCTGGCACCGACTCCAAAAATCATATATATTATTTCTATAAGGTATCTTTTGTCACAAGCCTATATCTTCCTTCATACTTACCCGAAATCAATGAATGAGGTGTCATTTTAAAGCTTATGGTCTCCACTTTGGTTAAATCGTATTTTAAGCAAGAAAGTATTCGGAATTCGACCCTTAAAGGGCAAAAATGTAAATTTTTCTAAAATGCTGTTTTCTGCGTTACGAGTCAGTTATCTCCCTGGATACCTATCTGAAACCGTTTTATGAAGTATGGTTTTAAAGATTAAGATCTCCGCGTTAGTGACGTCATATATTAAGCCAGAAAGTTTTCGGAATTCTACCCTTAAAGGGCAAAAGTATCAATATTTTTGCAATGCGTTTTTGTGTCACGAGCAATTTATCTCCCTTAATATCTAACCGATATAGATAAATGAGGTATCATATTAAAGAATAAGGTCTCCGCCATGGTAACATTATATTTTAAGAAAGGAATTTTTCGTAATTCGACCCTTATAGGGCAAAAATATCACTTTTTCTAAAATGCGTTTTTTGTATCTCGAGACATTTATCTCCCTGGATAACTAACCAAAATCGATAAATGAGGTAGGATTATGAGGAGTAATGTCTCAGCTTTTTGACATCATATTTTAAGAAAGAATGTGGTTGGAATTCAACCCTTAAAGGGAAAAAGTATAAATTTTTCTATAACGCATTTTTGTGTCACGAGCGATTTATCTCCCTTAATATCTAACCGATATAGATAAATGAGATATCATATTAAAGAATAAGGTCTCCGCCATGGTAACATTATATTTTAAGAAAGGAATTTTTCGTAATTCGACCCTTATAGGGCAAAAATATCACTTTTTCTAAAATGCGTTTTTTGTGTCTCAAGCCATTTATCTCCATGGATGTCTAACCAAAATCGATAAATGAGGTAGGATTATGAGGAGTAATGTCTCATCTTTTTGACATCATATTTTAAGAAAGAATGTTTTTGGAATTCAACCCTTAAAGGAAAAAAGTATAAATTTTTCTATTCCCGATTTTCGTGTCACGGGCGATTTATCTCCCTTGATATCTAGCCGATATAGATAAATGAGGTATCATATTAAAGAATAAGGTCTACGCCATGGTAACATTATATTTTAAGAAAGGAATTTTTCGTAATTCAACCCTTATAGCGCAAAAATGTCACTTTTTCTAAAATGCGTTTTTTGTATCTCGAGCCATTTATCTCTCTGGATATCTAACCAAAATCGATAAATGAGGTAGGATTATGAGGAGTAATGTCTCAGCTTTGTTACATCATATTTTAAGAAAGAATGTGTTTGGAATTCAACCCTTAAAGGGAAAAAGTATAAATTTTTCTATTACCGATTTTTGTGTCACGGGCGATTTATCGCCCTTGATATCTAACCGATATAGATAAATGAGGTATCATATTAAAGAATAAGGTCTCCGCCATGGTAACATTATATTTTAAGAAAGGAATTTTTCGTAATTCAACCCTTATAGGGCAAAAATGTCACTTTTTCTAAAATGCGTTTTTTGTATCTCGAGACATTTATCTCCCTGGATATCTAACCAAAATCGATAAATGAGGTAGGATTATGAGGAGTAATGTCTCAGCTTTGTGACATCATATTTTAAGAAGGAATGTTTTTGGAATTCAACCCTTAAATGAAAAAAGTATAAATTTTTCTATTACCGATTTTCGTGTCACGTGCGATTTATCTCCCTTGATATCTAACCGATATAGATAAATGAGGTATCATATTAAAGAATAAGGTCTCCGCCATGGTAACATTATATTTTAAGAAAGGAATTTTTCGTAATTCGACCCATAAAAGACAAAAAAGTCATTTTTTCTAAAATGCGTTTTTTGTGTCTCGAGCCACTTATCTCCCTTGATATCTATCCAAAATCGATAAATCAAGTACGATTGTGCGGAATAATGTCTCAGCTTTGCTGACATCATCTTTTAAGAAAGAAGTGTTTGAAGTCAACTATTAAAGGGAAAAAGTATAAATTGTTCTACAACGTATTTTTGTGTCACGAGCCTTATATTACCCTTGATATCTAATCGATATAGATAAATGACATATCGTATTAAAGACTAAGGTTTCCGCCGTGGTAAAATTATATTCTAAGAAAGGAATTTTTCGTAATCTATATATCTATAAATGAGAAAATAAGAAAGTTCGGATGTGTGTTTGGATGTACGTCTGCAGTCAATCACGCCTTAATAACTCAACATATTTAAATGAAATTTGGCATGAAGTCAGTTAATTGCGTGCGAAGTGTTATAGGATAGATTTTATCTCGCAAAAACGCATAGTTCTTTTAGAAATTGCCATTAATATCAATTCTGAAACAACAAAGAGTTTCCTACTTCGTAGATAGCCGTGCCACGTTTACTCTTTGCTGTTAACATAAATCGCAAACACTACTTTTCAGAACCTTCTTACATATGCAAGTTTGTGTTTAGTTTTAAAGCCATAAAACCTACGCACATGACAAATAATAGTTTGGAAGCAGGAAATATAAATCTGTACTTAACCTTAAATTAAAAAAAGGTAGGTACTGTTGTCAAATTCGCAAGATGTTTTCATTTGCTTACATAAAATAGTATGACATATCAAATATTACACCATAATTTCGATCTTAATATATGCGTCATACAAAATGTAAAAAATCAGAACTTGGAAAGAAAAACGTAAAATGCTATGAGTGAGTATACCAGCACGAAAGCCGATTTACTAAAAGTGCAAAATGCCGGTGCCCGAAAGGTCGTATTTATAAAAATGTTACGGATTCCATTCTATCTCGATTTAATTTATTTCCTGTTTATTTTTTGTTACTATACAGTCTCTGCATTACAAATTACTTTTGGCGAAATTTAAAACATAACTAACCCTTTTTATTTTTGTTCAGAATTGTACAAATAGTACTGCTTTTTACTTACTGTTCAATTTTCTGCAAAATCTATCTAATTCTACACTTAAAACGAATGTATTCAATGGGCTAATGTATAAACTTATTGTTTCGTGAAGTAACACTGGAAGTCGTTTACAACACAATACACCTCATTTGCACGGAGCATATGAAAGCTGCTTACTTATTACTAATAATAACTAAATTCCTTCTGCTATCTGCTGTAACAAAAACATTCTGGTCCAGGCAGCAATTCAACCAAACCACTATTTCTGCTAATATTGCTGCTAGAAAATCAAACGATACGAACACATCTCAGCACATTAAATGCTCTGGAACTACATTTCGAGTAGTAACAGAATTTTCTATATCATAATTTACTATCATAATTAATTTCCTTATACACCTTACTAAATCACGAGCAATAAAAGTCACTTTATCGCGATGTAAATTTGACCAGCAATATTAACGACCGTAGAGAATTGTGGACTTTCCGTTGTACACTGTAAGTTAAAAGCATTTTAGTATAATTTTTTTAATTACGTTACCTCAATAACTGTCATGAAGCTGACGACATAGTTCATGCGGCTGAATATAGTTATGTATTCAATATTTAATTTACTGTTTTAATAATAAGTCAATTTTATTTCGCTATTCATGACGTCACTAACATACAATATAGTGATGTATTAAAGTGCGAGTGATAGAAGCTTTGATTTTCTAGCGGTAATTTTAAAACGCAGCCTGGGCCAAAATGAGAACTGAAACATTATTAGTTATTTAAGCTTCTTTCATGAGCACCATTTTAGTGACATCATGTATCGCTTTGTACCGATATTGTATCAAAAGATCTATAGTAAGCTTGGACGATTTAGCAGAACCATGCGGCGTTGCCCGAAGTAAATTTTTGAAATTTATCAATGTTTTATTCAGATAATGGAGTGGCGGACAAGCGGAGTGGTAATTCGCCGGTTGTCATTCAATTCTGTTTGCAGAGTGAAAAACAAATTATGAAGAAACAATCTATTACTACTTTAACATTGAAATTTGTATTTTAGCGCAGAATTAATGTTCGAAACGAATGAACTATAGTAAACTGGTCTACAGGCAATTCAGTTGTTTCCAAAGATTAAGAAACCATTACCACAATACCACTGATCATTTTGGATAAAAGAATCAATTACTATTATACTTACTACTATAATATGTAAATTTCTGTTGATGGAACCAATATATCCTCAAAAAAAAATCAATATTCAAAGAGAAAATTAAGTTCTCTTTTGTTAAAGATTTTTTTTTCAGATATCCAATGCAAATCAAAATATTCATTTTTAAAATCGCAATTTTACTAACGGAAATGAACGTCCTTGGGCCACTTAAGTTTTTATTTGCTGTTTGGATGTTAGTATTTTGTTGTTGTTGATATTTAGTCGATTCCATCAATGTATTGCTAATATTTTGACGTTTTGAGCTTCCATTAATTAAAACTATATTAATTTTTATTCGCGAGATGAAATAAGTAATTTTAAGAGATGCTGGGTAAACGAAATTCAAATCCTTCAGAGAAATGTAAGAAAACTAGAGCTATGAAAATAGGCAAAACCTAGGAGGCAAATCCTCAATATTGTATATACGGATATATTAAACTGAAAATACTCCTTACAAACAGAATATTTTTACTGTTTTAAAAATTCAATGAAGTGTAGAACATAAATAGATTTTTGTTATTTTATTGCAACATTTATTACTACTATTACTAATAAAAATAGCTCTAAAATAAATTGTATGGTCGTATTGACCTGGTGACAAGGCTTCTTTACGTCTCCGCAATCAGTCCATTTCGTAGCCTCTTAACGTAACCCAGTAATCCTACCGGACATAGAGGACCCACAGTTCAACACGGAATCAGAACCAAGTGAGCATTGTGGAGTAATTCACGTCACACAACCTATGCCAGAGGTGAAGGTTGAGCTAAGGACCTTTGAAAATCCTCGCCGAGACTGGGATTCAAGCTGGGGACTTTTCCATCTTCAGTTGGACGCCCTAACCACTGAGCAACCAGGCCTCTCAAGAAAATCTTATATTACAACACTCTTCAACGCGGACGAAGTCGCGGGTAACTGCTAGTAATTCATAAAGCGCAAAAATGTCAATATTTCGAAATTCGTTTTTTGTGTTTCGAGCCATTTATCTCCCTGGATTTCTAACCAAATTCGATAAATGAAGTAGGAGTATGAAGAGTAATGACTGAACTTGGTGACATTATATTCAACCTCACTATTCGCCGCATTTTATTCGCGAAATTTTCGCACGGGTCGTCTAGTAACTAATTAATGTAAAAATTTCAATGACAGTCATGTAAAATATTGTCCATTTAGATTTACTTTCTTCTAAGCAAGGTATAAAGTTATTTTAAAAATTTTAGTGCTTTTTTTGATGGCGGTTTTTATGTTTTTTTAAACAATTATTTTTTTTGTTTCAGTCCGCAAGCGTCCAGAAGAGGATACGCGTATTCAGAGGAGTGGGGTTGTCAGGCATTGTTCGATTTCTGGACGTACAAGAGGCTAATCTGGATTACAGTCCAACTGCCCCTATCTGGGGGAGTGGTCTTGAACTGTAGTAGGGTAGCTTGGATTACTGGCTTTAGGGATGTAGGGATTGCAGTCCATCTCCCCCCATCTGGGGGAGTGTACAGAATCTGCAGTGGGGTTAGTAGGCAGGATTGCCCTGCAGTCCATCTTCCCCCATCTGGGGGAGTGTCCAGAAGCTGCTGAGGGGCAAGAATAGAAGGATTGGTCTGCAGTCTATCTCCCCCCATATGGAGAAGTGTCCAGGCACTGTAGCAAGGTATTGTATAGGATCAGGGTTAGGATTACAGTCCATCTCCCCCCATTCGGGGGAGTGTTCAGGATCTGCCGTGGGGTAAGGGGACAGGATTGATCTACAGACCATCTCCCTCCCATATGGGGGAGTGTCCAGGCACTGCAGCAAGGTAATGTGTAGTGTAAGGATTACAGTCCATTTCCCCCCATTCAGGGGAATTTCCAGGAGCTGTAGTAGGGGTCTTAGGACTATAGACAGCAGCGGATTAAGGGTGTGAGACATTGCTGGTGCCTAGGACGGACATGAGGCAGTTCTGCAATACAGCTCATTTCCCTTCATCTGAGGGAGTGGTTAAGAGCTGCAGCAGGGCGCTTACGAATTTTGGGATGAGTGTTGCCAGAGAGAGGTCAACGGAGAGGAACATGGATCGAAGGAGATCCTCTATTGTTTTACGAATTGTTGCGAGAAAATCTAGTGCGGGCTGAGTGTGTGTCGGCTCCGCAGGTGTATCTGGAACCTGTGGAGGTGTTGAGTTTGCTTCTGAGTCGGCTTGGGTCGGGGCAGGCTCTACCGACTCCGCAGCCGGGTTGGCGCGGGCGGCTACGTCAGATCCCGCCGGCGCGAGCTTAACCGACTCTTCGGCGGCCGGAGCCACCGGGCCGTCGGGAGCATCCGCATGAACGTTCACTGCCGTGCTCCCAATCACCCCCTCAGTGGCCGTGGCCACCGGGCCATCGGGAGCAGCCACAGCGGCCGTTGCTTCCTCGGCGGGAGGAGGAGGGGTTGTCTGGCTCCCAGCGATCCTAGTGCGTCTCCTGTTATTTTTAGAACGCTGGGATTTGGGTTGTGATGAGGCAGTTAAATGCTGCGTCCTATGTTCTACAGTACGTGCAGAGCCTGCTGTTTGGGGCTCTGCAACCTCTGTTGTGGTGGATGTGGTTTGTGAGCCTTGGGGTGCGGTTGGCGTTTCTTTTTGTATGGGTTGCGCCATGTTCGTGATCGCGTTCGAAGCCGCGGCACTGAAGGACACATTACTACTAAGGAGGGCCGGGTTCTGGATCACTTTGCGTTGGTTTTTTGTCGACGCTTGTTGTGTCTGTGGTTGTGATGCCCCTTTTGCATTCTTTGTATTTCGCCGGGCTAGTGCGAGTTTGTACTCGGGGCAGCTTCTGTAATTGCTAGGATGTCCTCCCCCACAATTAACGCATTTGCGTTCTTCGGGCATCCTAGCTTTGCATGTATGTGAGGCATGATTGCCGGCACATTTACGACAGCGGGGTGCCGCAAAGCACCGGTCTGTGGCATGTCCATACCGCTGATATTTATGACAGACAAGGGGTGTGTTGGGAGGTTCATACTTCTCCACTTTTATCACCATGTAGTACAGGCGAGTGGCCTTCTCAATCATGAGTGATCCGGCCGAGTCTTGCAACTCGACCAGATAGAGAGGCAGTGGAGTCTTCGTGTACGTTCCTCTCATTTGGCTGACCTTCTTGGCAGCCCAGCCATCGCCAAGAAGAGCTTCCTTAACACTGTCGGGAGGGGTGATAGGGTGTATCCCTCTGACTAAATATAGCTGTGTCCTTTCGGTTTCCAGCCTAAAAGTGTGGTGTTCGATTTTCTCCTCTCCGAGGTACCTGAGGAGTTTCTTGTAGTCTTCATTGGTGGACACATACAGTGCCGTGTACTGCCCTGCAAGCTTGGTGTGGTACTGCACAGGGTTGTATTTTCGAATTAATGAAGAGTTTATGCGACCAAGATCGCCGTGGTTGCGATTCATGACGGGGAGGATACTCGATCGCGAAGTTGTAGTGGCTGCCGAGGCAGTATTTTGTTTTGGGTCAGTTTCTTCAGCTGCCGTGGGAGTCGCTTTCGCGCTCTCGTAAGCTGCTGCTTGTTTGGGCTGACGGCCCTTTTTTAACATCCTTGACGGCCTAAACTCGAGGATTGGGGATTGCTCCTGTGGTACACTTTCATCGAGAAGAATGGTGTGCAGCGTGTACGACACATTGACATGCTTCCCTTGGCTGTCGTTAGCAGACACGGCAAAGCCGAACTGCTGTGAATCTTCGCACCTCTGGGTGCTTGTCTGCGGGCCACCAGGCATGGCTGGGTCTGCCATCCTGGTGGAGGGGACAACTGCCTGCGTCTGACGACTTTGCTTTAGGTCTGACGTTTGCTTTCCGTGAAGGCAGGCAGTCTTAAGAAGTTACCCTAAGAAGGGGGGGATCGTAGCTTCTAATCGGTGCAATAGAGCGCGGAGGAAGAGAGTGGTCCTAGAGCACGCGTAGTTATCCCACGTGAAGGAGCCGCTGGTACTCAAATTACCCTATAAAGAACGAGTGATTCCCGCTGGGGAGGTTAGGGCAAAGCCCAAGGTCAAGGCAGTGACCCGCAGGTCACTGCTTGAGTTGGTTAGGGAGTGTGTTGATCTGGCCCTTAGTTATCACCACAAGGTATCAAGGCCAAATACAACCCAACAACCACTAAACAACTCGTAGGAGTAGTTCGCTCCGCTCCGGAGCCCAGGTGGCAAGGCCGCTACTCGAGGCTGAAGTTCCGCACCTGTTGTCGTCCGCTCGTACTTTCTGCTTCCTCCAGGTGGTCCGCTCCGGCCGGCTGCCCGGTGCGAAGAGAGAAGCTGGAGTTGCTCAGCCTGTTTATACCAGCGGTCAGCGCTGTGACGCCAGGCAGGCATAACTCTTTGCTTGATAAATTCATTCGGACTAACCACGATGGTGTCATTAAGATGTTTGTGTTTGTTCTTAAATTAGTACTGAATTGAAATTGTACATATTTGTAAATGCACACGATAGAAGCATAAATTGTGAGTTTATGGCAGTCTAGTTTTCCATGTGCTGTTGTAATTTTTCAATATACATAATTTGTGAACCCTTTCTAATTTGAAATATTTTAAATAAAATTTTACCTGAGATAATAACAATAAATTTGTGAATAAATTAAGGCACCAACAGAAACATCACATTAGAACAGAAATGTTAATTAGGGACCATCATGTTGAAAATAAGGTGTCAATTAAGTTGCCGTACTTCTATCGCCACTCTATGGATCCTCAGAAAATACATTAGTTTGGGCGAAAAAAATTAAAGTTTTTTTTTGTTAATTGCAGATTGTAGCTGTAGATGTTTAGCTGAATAAACATGTAGTATAGAGAACAATTGCGTTCATGTTTACAAGTTGGTAGAAAATAATTGTTTTACTTAAAACTAATAGTATTTAAACTATCAGTTAATTTGAACTGTTAGGTAGGTTTTAGTAAACTACCAATTTTGATCCTCAGCCGTTCCCGATCGAGGCTTTCAAGCCCAAGGTGCAGCTGGAATATGTGGTAGACCCAGGCTGTCTACCACGTAATGTGGAAATCGCTAGGCGGCGACGCGCGTATGAGGCTCACAAGATTGGAGATTTGTTAGACGAGTTGGAAATCGGAAAGGATAAGTTAATACCACCCAAACTTCTGGATAGACATTTTTCTTGGGATGAGAAGTATGGGCTATACAGCACCGTCAACTACCTGCCTTTGGAAATATTTGACAACGAGGATTATGACTGCAGGTAATTTCTCATTTCGACAATAACTTGTAGCCTGATGTTCACTTGCTCTATTTAATATTGTGGCGCACTGTTTAAACTATCTGAGAATCAATGGTCAAAAAAATCTGGAAAAATAAAATCACTGCGACGAATCTTTCACTTTGTCTTTTATTCCTCATATTATTGAACTAATAAGCAGGCAACGTAGATTAAGCTTACTAATCATATATATTATTTCTATAAGGTATTTTTTGTCACAAGCCTATATCTTCCTTCATACTTAACCGAAATCAATGAATGAGGTGTCATTTTAAAGCTTATGGTCTCCACTTTGGTTAAATCGTATTTTAAGCAAGAAAGTTTTCGGAATTCGACCCTTAAAGGGCAAAAATGTAAATTTTTCTAAAATGCTGTTTTCTGTGTTACGAGTCAGTTATCTCCCTGGATACCTATCTGAAACCGTTTTATGGAGTATCGTTTTAAAGATTTAGATCTCCGCCTTAGTGACGTCATATATTAAGCCAGAAAGTTTTCGGAATTCGACCCTAAAAGGGCAAAAGTATCAATATTTTAGCAATGCGATTTTGTGTCACGAGCGATTTATCTCCCTTAATATATAACCGATATAGATAAATGAGGTATCATATTAAAGAATAAGGTCTCCGCCATGGTAACATTATATTTTAAGAAAGGAAATTTTCGTAATTCGACCTTTATAGGGCAAAAACGTCACTTTTTCTAAAATGCGTTTTTTGTATCTCGAGCCATTTATCTCCCTGGATATCTAACCAAAATCGATAAATGAGGTAGGATTACGAGGAGTACTGTCTCAGCTTTGTGACATCATATTTTAAGAAAGAATATTTTTGGAATTCAACCGTTAAAGGAAAAAAGTATAAATTTTTCTATAACCGATGTTTGTGTCACGAGCGATTTATCTCCCTTGATATCTAACCGATATCGATAAATGAGCTACCATATTAAAGAATAAGGTCTCCGCCATGGTAACATTATATTTTAAGAAAGGAAATTTTCGTAATTCGACCCTTATAGGGCAAAAATGTCACTTTTTCTAAAATGCGTTTTTTGTATCTCGAGCCATTTATCTCCCTGGATATCTAACTAAAATCGATAAATGAGGTAGGATTACGAGGAGTAATGTCTCAGCTTTGTGACATCATATTTTAAGAAAGAATATTTTTGGAATTCAACCGTTAAGGGAAAAAAGTATAAATTTTTCTATAACCGATGTTTGTGTCACGAGCGATTTATCTCCCTTGATATCTAACCGATATCGATAAATGAGCTACCATATTAAAGAATAAGGTCTCCGCCATGGTAACATTATATTTTAAGAAAGGAAATTTTCGTAATTCGACCCTTATAGGGCAAAAATGTCACTTTTTCTAAAATGCGTTTTTTGTATCTCGAGCCTTTTATCTCCCTGGATATCTTACCAAAATCGATAAATGAGGTAGGATTATGAGGAGTAATGTCTCAGCTTTGTGATATCATATTTTAAGAAAGTATGTTTTTGGAATTCAACCGTTAAAGGAAAAAAGTATATATTTCTCTATTACCGATTTTTGTGTCACGGGCGATTTATCTCCCTTGATATCTAACCGATATAGATAAATGAGGTATCATATTAAAGAATAAGGTATCCGCCGTGGTAACATTATATTTTAACAAAGGAATTTTTCGTAATTCGACCCTTAAAACGCAAGAATGTCAATTTTTCTAAAATGCGTTTTTTGTATCTCGAGCCATTTATCTCCCTGGATATCTAACCAAAATCGATAAATGAAGTATGAATACAAGGAGTAATGTATCAGCTTTGTGAAACCATATTTTAAGAAAGAATGTTTTTGGAATTCAACTATTAAAGGGAAAAAGTATAAATTGTTCTACAACTTATTTTTGTGTCACGAGCCTTATATTTCCCTTGATATCTAATCGATATAGATAAATGACATATCGTATTAAGGACTAAGGTTTCCGCCGTGGTAACATTATATTCTAAGAAAGGAATTTTTCGTAATTCGACCCATAAAGCGCAAAAATGTTAATATTTCTAAAATACGTTTTTTGTGTTTCGAGCCATTTCTCTCCCTGGATTTCTTACCAAAATCGATAAATGAAGTAGGAGTATGAAGAGTAATGACTGAACTTTGTGACATTATATTCAACCTCACTATTCATCGCATTTTATTCGCGAAATTTTCGCGCGGGTCGTCTAGTCTATATATCTATAAATGAGAAAATGAGAAAGTTCGGATGTGTGTTTGGATGTACGTCGGCAATCAATCACGCCTTAATAACTCAACATATTTAAATGAAATTTGGCATGAAGTCAGTTAATTGCGTGCGAAGTGCAATAGGATAGATTTTATTCCACAAAAACGCATAGTTCTTTTAGAAATTGCCGTTAATATCGATTCGAAGGCAACAAAGAGTTTCCTACTTCGTAGATAGCCGTGCCACGTTTACTCTTTGCTTTTTAAGTAAATCGCAAACACTACTTCCAAGAATATAAGAAAAAACCTACTTACATATGCAAGTTTGTGTTTAGTTTAAAAGCCATAAAACTGACGCACTTAAATAATAGTTTGGAAGCAGGAAATATAAATCTATTCTTAACCTTAAATTAAAAAAAGAAAGGTAGGTATTGTGAAGTTCGCAAAGAGATGTTTTCATTTGCGTACATAAAATAGTATGACATATCAAATATTACACCGTAATTTCGATCGTAATATATGCGTCATACTGAACGTGAAAATCAGAGCGTGAAAAAAACAACGTAAAATGCTATGAGTATACTAGCACGAAAGTCGATTTACTAAAAGTGCAAAATGCCGGTGCCCGAAATGTCGTAATTATAAAAATGTTACGGATTACATTCTACCTCGGTTTAATTTATTTCCTGTGTCTCTTCTTTTTTGCTACCATACAGTCTCTGTAATATTACAAATTATTTTGCCAAAATTTAAAACTTAACTAACCCTTTTTTGTTAAAAAATTTTACTTACTGTTCAATTTCTACAAATATCTAATAAATCCTTCACTTAAAACGAATGTATTCAATGGCCTAACGTATAAACTTATTGTTTCATGAAGCTATATTGGAAGTCGTTTACAACGCGGTACACCTCATTTACACGGAGCTTATGAAAGCTGCTTATTTATTACTAATAATAATTAAATTCCTTCTGCCTTACTCTGCAACAAAAATATTCTGGTCCAGGCAGCATTTCATTCAAACCACTATCTCTGCTAATATTGCTGCTACAAAATCAAAACGATACGAACACACCTCAACACATTAAATGCATTGAAACTACATTTAGAGAACAGAATTTTTCTATATCAAGATTCCTAATTAGTGTAGCATAAATTAATATCCCAATTAATTTCATTATACACGTTACTAAATCACGAGCAGTAAGTGTCACATTACCGCGATGTAAACTTGACCAACAATATTAACGAAAGTTGTCTTAGAGTTGAAGAGAATTATGGAATTACCATTGAACAACGTAAGTTACAAGCATTTTAGTATAATTTTTTTATTTATGTTACTTCAATAACAGTCAAGCATTTTAGTATAAATTTTTTAATTACGTTATTTCAATAACTGTCATCATGCTGACGCCATAGTTAATGCGGCTGAATGTAGTTCAATATTCGGTTCATGTACTATCGCGATCTGAAATGACTCAAGTTTATTTTGCTATTCATAACGTCACTAACATGCAATAGTGAATGTATTAATGCGCGAGTGATAGAAGCTTTGATTTTCTAGCTGTAATATTAGAGGAGTTGTGCACAGGGGCGTAGCTACTATGGGGCTAGGCGGTGCAGTGCACCGGGGCCCTCACGCTCAGGGGGCCCCCAAGCGTACCTCAAGGGGCCCCAAAGCGCACCTCTAGGGGCCCTCAAGCGCAGTTTAGAGGGCCCCACGAGCCTTCACGGCAAACTGGCGACCTTTTTTTTTTTAGCTCTACCGTCGTCTAAGGGTCCCCTGAGAGTACAAGAGCCCCTCACTAAGGGCCCTCGCTATGCTCAGGGGGGCCCCAACCACTGCTCACGGGCCGCTAAAGAATAATTCAAGGGCCCTCATACTCAGTTCAGCGGGCCTCTACCAGCACACAAAGCAAAAAAAAGGCCACTTAAGTATTCATTTGCTCTTTGAATGTTAGTATTTTTATGGATATTTAGTCGATTCCATCAATGTATTACTAATATTTCGACGATTTAAGTTTCCATTAATTAAAAGTATATTCGTGAGACTTGAAATTAGTAATTTTAAGAGATGCCGCGTAAAAGAAAGTCAAGGAAATGCAAGAAACCTAGGACTATGAAAATAGCCAAAACCCAGGAGACAAATCCTCAAGCAGAGCTGCAAAGGATTGAGCACTTGGCACGTCTTGGGGCTTCTGCGGCTGCTGAATTACTGGAGCAGTCGCAAGTTGGGCGACGACAGCAAATTGGACACTTGGTGTCGGGAAGATCTGCCCAGAAACCGGAAAAAAACGCGAGCTCGGTGCAGAGAACAAGCCGAAAGGCAATACATCTCAAGAGCTGCAGAAACACGAAGCAAAGGAAAAGGCGGCTACAACAACACGCCGCGTATCTGGCATTGCAACGAGTTGCCGAAACACCTGAGCAAATGCGAGCTCGGCGAGAAGAACAAGCCGTCCGTCAGTCGATTTCAAGAGCCCTTGAAACACCGGAGCAAGCAAAAAGTCGGCGACGACAGAACGCCCGACATTTAGCATCACAACGGGTTGCTGAAACTTCTGAACAATCGCGAGCTCGGCGACATCAGCACGCCAGGTATATGACATCACAAAGAGGTAATGTCATCGTGGATGAGTTAGAAACCCGTAGACGAGCTGTTGCTGATAGGGTGGCGCAGAGACGACAAGCGTTTGTTAAAAACACGTGGTCCGTATTTGAAAAAGCTGCTTTTCTTTACGATGCGACTATTGATTATGGTAGCCACTGCCTCTTAAAAGTTGAAAAAATGAATAAAGAATGCAGATTTTGTGGGGCTCTGAAATGGAAGGAAGAAACTGCAGGAATGTGTTGTTCAGGAGAAAAGGTAGCCATTCCTTTAATAGAGGAGCCGGTGGAACCATTGAAACAGCTGTTTTCTTGCAACACGGATGAATCGCGGCGATTTTTGAATATTATCAGAAAGTATAATGCTTGCTTTCATATGACGTCTTTTGGAGCCGATAGAATTGTTCAAATGCAAGGATTTTCACCAACATTTACTATTCAGGGGCAAGTATATCACCGAATTGGATCCATGCTTCCTTCGTCGAATACAGAACCACAGTTTTTACAGATATACTTCATGGGCGATGAAGAAGCAGAAAGTGAAAGACGTTATAGAATTATTGAAGGGACTGAGAAAGAGATCATTCAAAAAATACAGCGGGTATTACACAACAACAATGTCTTGGTTAGGGAGTTCAAAACGGCTTTGGAGAACATGTCCGATGTAAGCTGCAAAGTAGTGATCCACCCCGACCGCGTGCCACGTGGACAACACGAGAGATGCTACAATGCATCTACAAGCAACGAGATCGCAGTGGTGATAGCAGGTAATGAACAAACCACTACACGAGACATCGTGCTGCAAGCGCGCGACGGAACATTCTGCAGAATTGCCGACACGCATAGATTCTACGACGCTCTGGAGTACCCGCTGATATTTTGGAAAGGACAAGAGGGGTATCACTTTGATATACCCCAAATTAATACATCTACCAGACTACCAATTCCAAATAAAAAGGTATCCTGTATGGATTATTATGCATTTCATATTATGGTGCGTCATAATGATTTTAATCTACTTCTGCGCTGTAGGCAACTTCTGAATCAATTTCTGGTAGATATGTATGTCAAGATGGAAAGTGAGCGATTGAGATACATATCTCTAAATCAGAACAAGCTGCGCGTAGAAAATTATATTCATTTACAGGATGCAGTAAGAACCGACCGTACTGTAAATCCTAATAATTTGAGACAAATGGTGATCCTTCCATCATCATTTGTAAACAGCCCAAGGTACCTCCACGAGTACACGCAGGACGCATTCGCTTACGTTCGCAGTTACGGGCGACCGGACCTTTTCATCACTCTTACCTGCAACCCCGCCTGGACTGAAATTACGGAAGAACGTATGCCTGGACAAAGAGTGACCGACAGACACGATCTGATAGCTAGAGTTTTTAAAATAAAGGTCCAAAAATTAGTTGCTGTTCTCACTAAAGGTAAATTATTTGGTGAGTCTCAATGTTTCATGTACTCTATTGAGTATCAAAAGCGTGGACTGCCCCACGTGCATTTATTGCTGTGGCTCAAGGAAACCAGATCGATGAAATTGTATCTGCTGAGATCCCTGACCCTTACACTTACAAAAGATTATACGACATAGTAGTTACATACATGATCCACGGCCCCTGCGGTGTACAAAATCCAAAATCACCTTGCATGAAGGACAGGAAATGCACGAAAAAATATCCTCGAGTGTTATTAAAACAAACGCAAACAAATAACAATGGATATCCTCTGTACAGACGGAGAGCCCCCGAAGACGGAGGGCGCACTACCCAAATAAGAATCGGCGGCAATTGCGAGGAAATTGCGGTGAACAATAGCTGGATTGTACCTTACTCCCCTTACTTTCAAGAATATTTAATGCCCACATAAATGTAGAGTTTTGTAACTCAGTGCAGGCAATAAAATACATCTGCAAATATATTTACAAGGGGAATGATAAAGCTATTTTCACTGTTCAGAAAGGGAACGCAAACATTGATCCCAGAGACGAAGTGCAATCGTTTAGGGCTGGGCGATATGTGAGCAGTAATGAAGCAGCGTGGCGGATCTTGAGTCTTCCGCTGCACGAAAGACACCCCACTGTGACTCACCTGGCTGTACATTTGCCAAATGGTGAAAGAGTTTTCTTCACAGAGCAGAATTTTCGCGAAAAACTGGCGACGCCTCCTAGGACGACATTAACTGCATTTTTTAAACTTTGTAAAGAGGATCATTTTGCAAAAACCCTACTTTACGCCGAAGTTCCTCGCTATTATACGTGGAATCCTTCAAAGAAAGAGTGGAAGCGCCGTGTACAAGGTACTCCAGTTGAGAACTGGCCAGGTGTGAAGGCAGGAGATGCACTGGGCCGCATATACACAGTTCATGTTAGCAACTTCGAGTGTTACTGCTTACGGACGTTGCTCAACCATGTGCGAGGTCCGACGAGTTTCCATGAACTCAAGACAGTTAATGGACAACAACAGACAACGTACAGAGAAGCGTGTGAGAGGTTTGGGCTACTGGAAGACGATAACCACTGGGACGCTACGATGGAGGAAGCTGTGTTATGTCGCTCTCCAGCAAAAGTGAGAGAGCTTTTTGCTATTTTAATAAGCACATGCGGATTATCCAATCCTCTGTATTTATGGGAGAAGTATAAAAAAGCTTTGTCAGAAGATATCACTCACAGATTTCAAGGAATAAATGAGGCAGATAACAATTATATTTTCAATGAAACACTTATATTGATTGAGGACAAAATATTATCAATACAGGGGAAACAATTAGCTGATTTTGGTATGCCTACACCACAGCACATGAGAGAATTGTTAAGTGATGTAATTAGAGAGCTCAACTATGACGCAGCAGCTTTAGAGGTGTACTGTGAAAGAAATGGAGCCACGTTTATTGCCTGAACAGAGGGAAATCTTCAGCAAAATATTGCGACGTGTCGAGAATGAGGATGGAGGTATCTTTTTTCTAGACGCACCAGGGGGCACGGGCAAAACATTTCTTCTCAATCTGCTTTTGGCACAAGTTCACAAAGACAGAAATATAGCGCTGGCTGTTTCATCTTCGGGAATTGCTGCAACATTGCTCAGTGGTGGACGGACTGCGCATTCTGTTTTCAAGTTACCGCTTAATCTTACAAGCGAAGAAATCCCGACGTGCAATATAAGCAAGAACAGCAGCCGTGGCACTCTCTTGCAGCAGTGCAAGCTGATAGTGTGGGACGAGTGCACTATGTCACACAAGCGCGCAGTTGAGGCCCTGAATCGCAGCTTGCAAGACATACGCGGCAACCGAACGCCGATGGGAGGTGTAGTGGTTTTGTTCGCTGGCGATTTCCGCCAGACTCTTCCCGTTATTGAGAGAGGTACTCCGGCAGATGAAATGAACGCATGTCTCAAGGCGTCGCCACTATGGGCTACGGTGGAAAAGCTAAATCTCATCACCAACCTGCGAGTCCAGTTATATAACGATCTAGAATAAGATTCATACGCCCAAAAGCTGCTGGAAATTGGAGATGGTCGTCTGCAAACAGATGAGGATGGAATGATTCACTTCACATCTGATTTCTGCAATGTTGTCAGCTCTGAACACGAGCTCATTACTAATGTTTTCCCAGATATACAACTAAATATTAACGACGAAAACTGGTTATGTGAGAGGACAATACTTGCTCCGAAAAATGACTCTGTTGCCAAAATAAATAAACAAATATTAGAGGTAATAGCAGGAGAAGTGACAACATACTCTTCCATCGATACTGTAATGTCAACTGACGATGCTGCCACCTATCCCGTCGAGTTTTTAAACTCTTTGGAATTATCTGGGGTGCCGTCCCACAAACTGGAGCTTAAGGTTGGCGCTCCAGTTCTCCTGATGCGTAATCTCGACCCCCCAAGATTGTGCAATGGCACCAGATTACAAATAACAGAACTAGGAAGAAACATCGTGAAGGCGACAATTCTTACCGGTGCATCTAAAGGGGAAGCCGTATTAATTCCGCGTATTCCAATCATTCCCAGTAATATTCCCTTTCAATTTAAAAGATTACAGTTCCCATTAAAAACTGCATTTTCAATGACAATTAATAAATCACAGGGTCAAACGTTAAAAGTGGTGGGAATATATTTAGATACTCCTTGCTTTTCCCATGGTCAATTATATGTTGCCTGCTCGCGGGTATCGACTGCAAAAAATTTACATGTTTTTTCAGAAAATAACAAGTCATACAATATCGTATATACCGATTTATTAAAGTGAAAATACTCCTAACATACAGAATATTTTTATTGTTTTAAAAATTCAATGTAGTTGTTGTGGAACATAAATAAATGTTTCTTCTTTTACTGCAATATTTCTTACTACTATTATTAATAAAATAGCTCTAATATAAAGTGTATGATCGTATAGACCTGATGACAAGGCTTCTTTACGTCTGCACAGTCAGCCCCTTTCATAGCCCCTTAACCTAACCCAGTAATCCTACTGGACGAAATGATCTACAGTTCAACGTGGAATCAGAACCAAGTGTATTCTGGCGTACTTCACATTACACAACAACCTATGTCAAAGGATCTATGAAAATCCTCGCCGACACTGGGATTCAAGCTGGGGACTTTTCCATCTCCAGCTGGACGCCCTGACCACTGAGCAACCAAACCTCTCAAGAAAATCATATTACTTACAACACTCTTCAACGCGGACGAAGTCGCGGGTAACTGCTAGTATAATATAATTTTACAAGTGTATAATATAAGTTGTCATAAAGTCTTCCCGCAAGGTGTACCAGTGTGTTTATTGTCTCTGTACCACTGTCAGACACTCGGAGGAAGGATGGTTAGTACGTAACCTCCATATGTTAAATTGTTTACTCGGGTACATTGATTGGTTATAGACTGTATAAAACACTGTGGATGAACTCAGATGTTGGTACTCACGATCACTCTTTAGACACCGGGAGGGTCTTCATACTACCAACGAATAATCATCAACAATATGCAGTC
The DNA here is from genome assembly GCA_031002005.1 of Vandiemenella viatica. Taxonomy (NCBI): domain Eukaryota; kingdom Metazoa; phylum Arthropoda; class Insecta; order Orthoptera; family Morabidae; genus Vandiemenella; species Vandiemenella viatica. Next base: position 39,815,892 of record CM061919.1, read on the forward strand.
AGTCTACACCATAATATAAACGGTGCTTTTGCACTGTCTACAATAGGGGATATGCATGTATTTTTTATCAATTATTTACATTCGTACATAACCGTAAAAAATTTAACATTGATGTAAATATTAAGATTTAACATCAAAATAAATACTTTAAAACTGAAATCCAGTTCCGCCGATTTAAACGCTGCCATTTTGGCACGCTGCACTGTGACGTGTAAGTACACGACCGCATTGGCGTACTATATAGCGTGGAGTGTTTCATCTCAAAACTTTCATGTTTTCTAACTAATGTCGATATGGAAGGAGGTCAAAAACCGTGTTATAAGTACTGTATTGACCTGTGTGCAAAAATACTAAAAGAAGTACACTTTATAAAGTATATTTTCTTGTCCCGCGAGATGCGAATATAAGAAAAAAGTGGTGTGCCGCTATGAGAATAGATCTGCAACTAGTTGTTTATATTATTGTGAAGATTATTTCTACGTAAGTACTTAGAATTTCTGTATTTATGTATTTTAGGAAATGTAACATAAAAATTCATTACTTGTTCAAACTCTAATCAAATCTTACTTGGAGACCATCAGATATTTTAAGAACGGATTGCGATCTACTTCATATATGTTGAAGGGTACACAGCTTATGTGTGTGTGCTATAGTCGTTTTTCAAAATGCTCCCTAGTTTGAGATATTTGCATACAAATAAACAAAAAATTCTAGATGACGGGTATATAGTAAATTATTGCCTCACTATTTCAAATGGCTGTCTGGTCTATGGGGTAGGGTGCTGGCTTGACAATTTTGTGATTCGAGTTCAAATCTCCGCAGAATCAGATATTATTACTTATTTTTATCTTCAAAAACTGTCAAGCTTCACTTATTTATTTTGTTAAAACTTCATTTAAATACTTTTATAGCGCGAATTAAAATTTAAAACAAGTCACATTGCTTATAACAAATACACCAAACATAATGTCGTCCCATTTATCAACAATGGCTTCCATAATGACTCGCTGCATACCCAATGAAATTGAGTCATGAGGAGAATCTGCTAGTAAACTGGAATCTGATACAAGAATTTTGCAATGTTTAGAAGCATTTGTCACTTGTTCTTCCATTCCCTTGTCGATCTCCATTTTTCGTCACGGATAGGTCTACTATTTTATTTTCAACCATTTACACGCAACCATTCTTGGAATAAATCGAGTGTAGAAGAAAGAAAGAAAAAACTAACTTCCCAATGCTACGTATTTCGTTTAAAATAACTCCTGAAGTAAAGAAACGATGAAGATGAAATAAATAACATGATAGGAACTATTTCAATTGAAAACGCACCGAAACAACTTATTGACAAATAGTGAAAAAAAATGTAAGAATGGAGACTTTCTTGACGAATGATTGCAATGAAGTTTTTAAGTGTGTGCGGCCGATTTGTGTTGAGAAAAGACAATCAGTCGGTAAACCCGTGAATTTATTACGAAAAAAAGAATTTCAGGAAAAAAAATGACGCTGAGTTGTAGGTAATATGATTTGTTTTAAATATTATTTCACTCAATAAAAGAATGTAAACAACGTAACGATTTAACAAAATAAAAAGGTGAAGCTTGAGAATTTCTGAAGGTAAAAAAAATTTAATTCTGCGGAGATTTGAACACCGGTCAGAAAATTATGAAGGCAACACCCTACCGCATAGACCACGCTGCCATTTGATAAAAACTGGTAATAATTTACTATATACCCGACATCTAAAATTTTTTGTTTATTTGCATGTGAATATTGAAATATCTGTCACTTAATTACCTTGTAGCTTTCACTGCTCTGAGCTGAGCGACCGTAAAATTCGGATTTGTTGCAAAATTTCTTGTCATCATGAAAGCATCAGTTTTTGGTAGATTATCCGACTGTGCTTTCAGAAAACCGCTTTCAGTCATTATTTGGTGTGTGTATTGTAGCAAGAATACAATATCTCACCAGTTATGCTGATATGTTAATATAAAATTCAACACAATCGCAAAGCTATTAGAACTCCCAGCAACTACGCCCTTGTTCACAATAATATCGTGTACTTGGTCGTCACTATTATTTCGACCAATAGCATTGCGTTTTGCGAAGTTACATTTCCCTTGTATTTTTAGCACTTTTGATTAATTAAAATCAGTAAATAAAAATCGAATAAACAGGAAAAAACGTTATAGCGGTAATTCTACACTAATAGAGTTTCAAAATAAAATACTAGACGTAAATTTGAATTTCATGCATATTCCCTATTACGTGTTTATTTCCAATCTCACAATCATTTCCAGGGACAGTACATAGTTCTGCTCTTTAGAATCCGCGCCACAGCTTTTGTATTACGGTGGTGTTTTAATATGTTATCCGAAACTTCAGTTATCCTAGGACAATGTTTCTCAGCCTGTAGACTTGTGGTACCTAGGCCGGTAGGCCTAATATTTTGGGTTTAGATACCGCACTGGTACTGTATAAACCTATAAGCGAGTATAAACTATAAGCCCAAATTTTTAAAAGCCACGAATATTTGAATGGCTAGGCAAATATCTGGCGCTTCCACGACGAGGGGAGGACAGCTTTGTTCCTATAATTGTCTGTTCGCGCCGTTCGTCAAAGTATTACGTAACTGAACGTTTTCTGAGAGTTTTCTAGTAAGCGTGTCGGACAGCGGAAAGTGGCTGGGTTGATAACATGTCTTGAAATTAGCAAAAACAAAATGTGTAAGGTCTAGTGTATTTTATTTTGTGCAAGTACGTCGATGGTATACTATAGCAATCAGCTTAGAGTAATATTATTATTAAATTGGTCACTAAATATTAAGATTCTGGTCAATGTGTAATTGACTTTTAATAGTACTCTTCCAGTTTCATAACTATGTATCCGTATGAATTCAATAAATGGTTTTAGATTTATTATGTTATACCAGCCTCGAAATCCATCAAAACTGACGGGTTTAACGGAGTGTTCTGGCAGTTATTTTTTTTTTTTTTTTTTTTTTTTTTTTTTTTTTTTTGCTGATGCTTAACTAAATAGAATTGTTATAAAATAAAGTTCAATGTAAATTCTCGTCCTTTGTGCTGTAGCAAAATGTTTCATTTGTCAACATGGTCCAGGTTATATAGGTTGTATTTCAGCCAACCACATCTCCCACTAAAGTTGCCCCTAAAAATCAAAGCTTCATTCACACGCGAATTAACATATTCCCTGTATCACATGTCAATGTCATCATGTATCGCGATATAAACTTGATCCAAAATCTTCATGGGTCTTACACCTTTCTTTCTTATCATCTGTAATTAAGATCGTTGTTATAACGGTCGAATCAGCTTACATGCGGCTGAAATAATGACCCCAATGAAAAAGAATGATGCTAAAAATGACTTAAAAACTTACTTTATGCCTCGTAATATTAGTTTTAATTGTGGTTTAGGCCGCATAGATTTCGATGAATTTGGAACTTCTTTCATTCAAACGAAATAATGATTTTAGTAAAGAAACAGCAAGTGATAATTAATATGCCAATTTAAATGAAAGACATAATTTCTTTCACTGCTCTGGCAACTCATTTCTTAGCAATCGCTTAACTAAATAGAGTTGTTATAAAATTAAGCTCAATGTGCTTCCTCAGGCTTTGCGCTGTGACTAAAGGTTTCCGTTGCCATTGGGTCCAGATCATATTTCAACTTAACCCTTTACTACTCTAAACTTGCCGCCAGAAAAACTTCAATCACATGTACTGTATCGCATTTTAGTGGCAATAATGCATCGCAATATAATCTTAATAAAATATCCTCACGTGTTCTTACATCTGCCTTTCTTGCTATCCATGATTCAGATTGATATAAAAACGTTTGAATGGGAATGCAGTTACATGCAACTGAGATACATCAGTGAAAATAAAGAAAATCCTATGTATAAAAATCGACATGTCCTTACATTTCACCCTGCAGACCTAGCGTATACCACTGATATTTGTGAGTGGTTGTAGTATGGAATTTCCCATTGTGCACCACGTTTACCGAATACCGGTAGTTGTTTGCGTGTGGGGAATATGGTTACTGAAAGTGATCTATCTGTGACATTTTCATAATTCGAGCCAAAACACATGTGTCCCTCCATTTCTCTTTGATGCCACAACCACATAGCGCCGAACACTGGTGTTTGTGTATGGTAGTTGCATCAGGTCTCCCATCGGTATGGGAGTATGGGAGATATGGAGGTGTAGGAGTAAGTAAAGTGCAGCAGGCCGTAAGGAATACGGGCATGCAAGGAAATAATAGGGAAAAAAGGATTCTGATACTAGGTAGTAGTCATGTGAGAGGCGTAGGCCCTCTTCTGCTGGATCAGTTAGACACAGTTCACCAGGCCACAAGTTTTTTTCAAATCTAGCGCAACATTAGGTCAAGTAATAGAGGATACAGGTTCACTTTGTAGGAGCTTCACTAAGGACGATATAATAGTGATAGTGTGATGTGCGGGGAATAGTATTGCTAGAAACGCGAGTTACAGTATAGAGAGTGACCTGACGAAGGTGGTGAAGGAGGCGCAGCATACCAGTGTTGAACTCATGCAAGTCTTAAGTAGCCATGACCAACTACAATTTAGCTATGTGGGTAAATGAGGAGACAGAGGTGCTATTTGGGAAAAGCTTTATCTCTGTCTGGGGGTTGTATCTATGAACAGCTTTGGTAGGTTGGGTTTCACTAGGCATGCGCTACTTCTGAATATAGGAGCAAGGGATTACTTTCTCGGTTGTTAGCTAAAGCTGGAAGGAAGCCCATTTCAAGTGATGATGGGGGTCAGGACTCTGCCTGTTTTTAGGATAGGTGCTGCTGGTGAAGAGATGGAAATAGATGATAAAAGTGATAATGATTGTAGATGCACGATGGGATAAATCACGGATGATAAGAAAGTTGCTGAAACAATAACTAACTGCGTAAAACTGGGAAGGAGGAGGTTAGTGCTGGAAACATAAAGCCAATAATAAGGGTGTTACTGGTAAACTGTAGAAGTACAATGAAGAAAGTAATCGAATTTGCAAACTTAATAGAGATACACGAACCACAAGTAATAATTGGGGTAGAAATGGTTAGAAGAAGAAGTACTAGACAGTGAGGTTTCTCCCGATGGTTACAGAGTGTACCGCAGAGATAGAGGAGCAATTGGTGGAGGAGTTTTAATACTTTTTACCAAAAACTACCACAGTTTGCTAGCGTTCATAGATCATGACCATGACTTACTTGGGGTAGATTTCTGGGGCAATGAAAAAGAAAAAAAAAATAGGGTGTTGGCTGCGTACCGCAGTGAAAGACTGACTGATGAAGCTGAGGCTCTTGGGCAGGAATTAAATTCATACTCAGATTTCAAAGGCGACAATAAAATTACCATTATTGGCGGGGAATTAAATTTACCAGGTGTAAAGTGGGCAGGAAATAAGATTAATAACACAGGGGAATAGAGATTTTCAAATACCCTAATAAGGGAAGGAGGATTTACACAAGTGGTAGAGCAAAACACTAGGGGACAAAATATTTTGGATATATTCCTAAAAAACCCCGATGATAACCTTGTGGGATATCAAGTAGCTAAAGCAGTTCTGGTGGATATTACAGGATTCAGTAAATGGGCAGCTAAATTTGAAGGGGGAAATAGGTACAGTTATAAAAAGGCACAAATTTCGAATTTGAAGAGATATTTAAGAGAAAGTTTCAGTAAATGTAAGGTAGGCACATGTAAAGTAAAGGTGGGAAGAGTTCAAGGTGATAATACGAAAGGGGGAAGAAAAATTTATTCCAAAACAGAAAATAAGGTGAAGTAGAGAGCCTGCGAACTATAATAGGGAGGTTAAGCAGGGTAGTAGTGCCAGTACATAAGGGGGGGGGGGGAGAAAAAGAGTCGAAAATCACCGGAAGATCAGTTTGACATCACTGGTAGGTAAATTAATGGAGAGATTGATTGCATTCACATCAGAAAAATATGTGAGGAAGGTAAGTGGTTTCCAAGTAGGCAACATGGCTTTAGCAAAGGATATTCATGCGAATCTCAGTTGGTGGAATATATGCAAGATATTTCAGATTAAGTGGACAAGAAAGGCCAAATTGATAGTGTAGCACTAGATCTTCCAAAGGCTTTTGACAGAGTGAGACAAATAATTGGTAGTAAATAACGTAAAGACTATTGGAGTGTATGAGAAAGTGATTTACTGGATTTGAAGAATTCTTAAAAGGTAGAAAACAGAAAGTTGGGGTAGAAAATGAAGTATCAAAAAAAGTGGAAGTAAAAATGGGAGTGCCACAGAGTAGCCTATTTGGAGCATTTGTATTTATTTTTCTAATGAATAATTGTGTTGATTGTTTATTGTCAGAAATTAGATTGTTTGCAGATAATATAATGATATATAAAAGGATCAAAACAGTAGAGAACTTTAAACAGCTGCAAGGTGATCTGGGAGGATATGTAGTTGGGTTGGTAAACATGGGATGAAGATAAATGCAAAGAAGAGTCAGCTTATTAGATATACAAATAAAAAACTAAAGATTATTTACGATTATAAAGGGGGGGGGGAAGAATTGCTTGTTGAAGACTTGAAATGTAAATATCTTTGCATTACATTTGATAACATGCTGAAATGGGCAGGACAAATTGGTCAGGTGGAAGGAAAAGGTTTCAAAATTCTGCACTTGTTGGAGAGAGCGACGAGGGGATGTACAATAGAAGTGAGGGAGTTGGGTTACAAAACTTTGGTCAGATCATTGCTTGAATATGTTCTCTGCGAAAAAAAAGTGAAGTGGCGATAACAACAAGAAAGAAGAACAGGAAGGACATAGGCATATCACTTGGAGGAGAGCAACTAAATAGAGTGGAATGTTTCATATACTTGGGAAACTGTATTGAAGAAAATGGAGGAAACAGGATGGAGATAAATGAAAGAGGTAGATGTGCAGATGGATTTTTTAAAAGTATTAGGAGCCTCTTATGGAGTAAGGATGTCCCGCAAAAGAGCAAAGAGACAATCTATGAAATATACTTTAACATATGGGTCGGAAACATGGGTGATGAAGGAGAGAGACAAAGCGAGAGCACAATGTGTGGAAATGAAATTTCAGAGGAGTAGACTAGGAGTAACAAGAAGAGACAGAATATGGAATGAGAGAATCAGGGAGTTGATAAAGGAAGAACCACTACAAAAGAGAATGAAAAAGCTAGGTTACAGTGGTACAGGCATGTGAAGAGAATGGGAAAGGAGAAGTTACCAAGGAAGATGCTGGACATGGAGCTGAAAGGGAAAAGGCCTAGAGGAAGACCAAGGGACAGATGGATTAAAGGTGTTAAGAAATGTGTGGAGGAAAGAGAAGGAAATTGGGCGACAGTGGAAGAAGAGAGATGATGGTTGAATAGGAAGCGATGGCGAGGCTTTTGTTCCCAACAGACCCGGCCAGTGGCTGGAAGCTGCCCTAGATGATGATGATGATTGCTTGAATATGGTAGCGTAGTTTGGCACCCATATTTTGGGTATTGAATAGAGGAGAATGCAAACAGAAACAGATATGATAAAAGAGCTGGAATGTGATTCATTGGAACCTAGGAGGAGGGTGAAGATAGTCATGGGAGTGTACAAGTCGTATATTGGAGATGAGGCATGGAAAAAAATGGTGTAAGAAGTAAGTAGCGAATGGAAGGGAAAAGGTGACCATGCTGGCAAGGTGGCAGTTGATTTGATGCACAAGATTGTAGGATGATTCTCTTTTATGGATAACGGTGTCAGTGATTGGAATAAGTCACAAAAAGAAATGAATAATTTACCAAAAACGTTGAAATAATTTAAAGATAAAATTGGCAGAGGGCAAATGTAGGTGAGTATAGAAAACGTGGAAGATGGGTGTGTAGGCAAATTGCCACCTGTGCGTGCGCTCCATCTCAATTTAATTAAATACTTGCTGCAGCCTACGACTTCGATCGTGTTTGGAAATAATTTTGATTGACAGCTACCGACATGTAACCACCACAGTACCAGATGGGAGACTCGAGGCTAATACCACACACAAACATCAGTGATCTGCACTAGGTATTTATGGCTGCAAAGTGAAATATAGGGACGTACATGTTTTTGGTCGAAATATGAAAACGTCCTTGGTCGAACAATTTCAACCATCATTTTTCCCACACCCCTATAGATACTGAAATGACACCACCGTGGTGCACATGGAAACTTGAGCTTCATGCCACACACAACTACGAGTGGACTGCACTAGGTAGTTTTGGCAGTGGAGTAAACTATTGGGACGCGTGTCTATTTTTATATGAGGTCCACCCCTTTCAACATCCATATCTACCACATCACCACAGCTACCTATGTGCAATCACCGTAGTCCACAGCGAAATACTCAGACAACGACTACTACACATAAACGCTCGTGGTCTGCGCTTGGTAGTTCTGGCCGCATGTTGAAATATAGGGACACACACCACTTTGGTGGAAATAGGAAAATGCCCTACGTCGACCAATTTTCACCACCATATCTCCCACACCGCCATAACTACCGACATCTTACCACCATAGTGCACGATGGGGAAACGCTTGGCTATTACCACATACAAACACCAGTGGTCTGCACTACGTAGTTGTGACAGCAAAGTGACATATAAGGAAACACATGTCTTTCGTCGAAATGCGAAAATGTCCTTGATCGAGAACTTTCAGTCACCATATCTCCCACCCCCTGACACTTGCCGAAATTCTGACAACTTCGTACAAGATCGGTGAATGTAGGCTACTACAAAATCACCAGTGATCTGCCGTAGATACGTTTGGCTAAAAAGTGAAACCTAGGGACACATACATCTTTGATTGAAATATGAAAGTGCCCAAGGTCGACCACTATCAACCTCAATATCTCCAAAAATCCCATAGCTACCGACATTTAACGACCATAGTGCACGATGGGAGACTCGATGCTACTACCACACATAAACACCAGTGATCTGCGCTATATATTTGTGGCAGAAAAGTGACATTTATGGACACACATGTTTTTGGTCGAAATGCGAAAATGTCCTTGATTGACTAATTTCAACCACCATATCTCCCACAGTTACCGAAATTTGACCAACATTGTGCTCGTTCGGTGAATGTATGCCACAAACAAACACCAGTGATCTGCGGTGGATCCTTCTGGCTAAAAGGTGATACATAGGGACACACACGTCTTTGGTCAAAATATGAAAGTGTCCCAGGTCGACCATTTTCAACCACCATATCTCCCACACCCCCATAGCTACCTACAATTAACCACCATAGTGCGTGATGGGAGACCCGATGTTACTACAATACACAAACACCACTGATATACGCTATTTAGTTGTGGCAGCAAAGCGACATATACGGACACACATGTATTTTGTCGAAATGCGAAAATTTCTTGATCGACAACATTGAACTACAAACTCACAGTTACTGAAATTCTGCCAACGTTGTGCACGATCGTTGAATAAATGCTACTACCACACACAAACAGCAGTGATTTGCGCTGGATACTTTTGGCTAAACAGTGATACATAGGGACACACACATTTTTGGTCGAAATGCTATAGTGCCCCTGGTCAACCACTTTGAACGACCAAATCTCCCACACCACCATACCTACCGACATCTAACCACCATAGTGCACAATGGGAGATTACCTACTACCACATACAAATATCAGTGATTTGCGCTGTGTAGTTGTGACAGCAAAGTGACATACACAGAGACATGTCTTTGGTTTAAATGGGAAAATGTCCTTGATCGACACCTATCAACCACCATATCTGCCGCACCCCCACAGTTACTGAAATTCGGCCAACGTTGTGCACGATCGGTGAATGTATGCTACTACCACACACAAATACCAGTGATCTGCGCTGGATACTTTGGACTAAAAAGTGATACATAGGGACACACATGTCTTTGATCAAAATGCAAAAGTTCCCCACGTTGACCACTTTCAACCACCATATCTCCCACACCCCTATAGCTACCGACATGCAGCCACCATAGTGCACAATGGGGGACTCGACACTAATACCACACACAAACACCAATGGTCTACGCTATGTAGGTGTGGCAGGAAAGAGAAGTATAGGACACACAGGTCTATGGAAGAAATATGAAATTGCCCTACGACGACCACCTTTAACCGCCTTATCTTCCACACCTCCATAGCTAACGGCATTCAGCCAACGTTGTGCATGATAGGAAACTCCCTGCTATTACCGCATACAAACACCAGTGATCTGTGCTAGGTAGTGATGGCTAAAACGTGAAATATAGGGAAATATATATTTTAAGTGGAAGAGCAGAACGCTAGGGGACAGAATATGTTGGATCTATTCCTAATGAAGCCCGATGATAACATTATGGGGTGTCAAGTAACTGAAGGAATAAGTGATCAAAAAGGAGTTCTGATGGATATTAGACGACTCAGTAAACCAGCAGCCAAAAATGAAGGGAATAATAGATACAATTATAAAAAGGCAAAGATTTCGAACTTGAAGAGTTGTTTCAGAGAACATTTCAGCAAATGGAAGTAAGGCACAAGTGGAGTGGAGTCAAATGGGAAGAGTTAAGGTGATAATAAGAAAGGGGAAGAAAAATTTATTCCAAAACAGAAAATAAAGAGAAGTAGAGAACCTGTGTACTACAAATCGGAGGTAAGGAGGCTGAAGAGGATGGTATTTATTTATTTTATTTGTCGTATGGCAAGCAACGAATACAATAATAAATATATACAATGATAAGAACGTTGGTAGCGTTCACAAGCTGGTGTCCAATTCTTCCAGCCATTCTAAGAAGGAACTTGTAGCTCCAAAAACATCTTCATATGGTCCATCATACTTCCGTAGAGGGCATTCCCTGATAATATGCTCCACGCTCTGGGAAGGAGCACCGCAGTCACATGCAGGAGAATACTGAAGACCCCACTTATACAGCATGGCGTTGCATTTCGCATGTCCTGTTCTTAGGCGATTTAGTTTGACCCACTGGTCTCTATTTAGATGGAATCCTGGAAGTCCAGTTGTGGGATCTTTAATATCTGGATGTTTTACAGATGCGGAGTTCCAGCTTTGTCGCCATTTTTCCATGACATCAAAGTCAAATACATCTTGCCATACCGGATTTCTGGATTTAAGACGAGTGGGTGGTAAGTTATTTAGAACCTCGTGGATTCGGAGATCCTGTGGATGATCAGGATGGTGTAGTTTTATCCACTCACGTGCCGTTGCTTCTTGGCGTCTTATCTCTGGAGGTGGTATTTTGCTGATCAGGTGCAACCAGGGGACTGGGGTGGATTTTAGGGTACCAGTTATTACTCTCATACACTCATTTAGGTGGACGTCGATTTTTCTAGTGTGATTACTACGTTGCCACACTGGAGCACAGTATTCAGCAACAGTAGTGTGTTCGCATCAGCTCCCCACGAAGTACCAGCTAGCTTCTTCATGAAGTTGTTTCGTGTTTCCAGTTTCTGACTTGTGTTTTCGAGGTGTTTTTTGAATGTTAAGGAGCGGTTTAAGGTGATGCCAAGATACTTACGATAGAAATTATGTTTCATCCTCTGGTGGCAGAAGTTCACTTTGAGCTGCTGATGTGCTATTCAATTGCTCAAGTGGAATGCGCATACTTCTGTTTCCATTGGGTTCGGACAAAGTCTCCACTTTCTATAATATGTGTTCAAGGTTTCTAAATCGTTAGAGAGAATGCTCTCACCTTAAGAGGATGGTAAGAAGTGAACACAACAGAGTTAAGAGAATACGGAATATTTAAACAACTAAACAAGAAATTAATAATAACTAAGAATGTGGCTTAAGATGGGTTTATGAAGAGTATTGTCAGTGCAGCGGAGCCATTGACTGAGGGGAAGGTAGGGTGTAGATACAATTATAGATAAGGATGGAGAAGAAGTTCCTGAGGATTTGAAAAAGGCAGAGGTTCTAAGTAACTAGGTTTAGTGAGAACATTAGGGACAACGAATCCGATACGGGAGGGCCGATATTAGAGAACGAGCTCAACAACACGACTGGATATGAGCAGACCAAAAAATTTGAAATTCATCCTGAGGATATAATGGAAACATTAAGAATGTTGAAAAAACATAAATGGGCTGGTGTAGATAATATTACTACAGATGTCTTATGTTACCTTATCTTGTAATTTTTAAAAAAAAAAAAAAATGGATCTGGATACTTGCTGCTTACCAGAGGATTGGAAAGGCCCGCTAGTTGTGCCAGTACATAACGGAGCGGTGAAAAATAGATTCCAAAATTATAGGCCAATCAGTTTGACATCAGTGGCAGGTAAATTAATGGAGAGATTGATATGCATTCACTTCAGAAATTTATATGAGGAGCGTAAGTAGTTTTCAAGCCGACAACATGCCTTTATGGAAGGAAATATTCTTGCGAATGTCAGTTGGTGGGATATATGCAAGATTTTTCGGATGAAATGAACAATGGAGGACAAACTGATAATGCAGCTCTAGATCTTTCAAAGGCTTTGACAGAGTGATACATAAGATAGTAGCAAATAAGGTAGGAACTGTTGGTGTGGATGAGAAAGTGATTTGAAGGGTAGAAGAATTTTCAAAAGGTAAAAACAAGAAGTTAGGGCAGGAAATGCTGTATCAAAAGAAGTGGGAGTAAAAATGGAGTGCTACAGGGTAGCCTATTGGAACCATTGCTATTCATTATTTTAATGTATGATTGTGTTGATGACTTACAATCAGAAATTAGATTGTTTACAGATGACATAGTGCTATATAAAATGATCAAAATGGTAGAGGACTGTAAACGGATGAAGGATGATTTTTGACTGGATATCTAGTTGTATTGGTAAATATGGGATGAAGATAAATGGAAAGACGAGTCAGCTTGTTAGATACACAGATAAAAGACTAAATTTTGATTATGATTATAAGGTGTGTGAAGAAATGTTTGTTGAAGGCTTGAAATGGAAATATCTTGGCATTACATTTGATAACAAGCTTAACTGGGCAGGACACATTGGTAAGGTAGTAGGAAAGGTTTCAAAATCCTGCACTTAATGGAGAGAGTGATTAGGGGATGTAGGAGAGAAGTAAAGGAATTGGGTTACAAAACTTTGATCTGACCATTTCTTAAGTATGGTGATGTAGAATTGGACCCTTATTTTGTGTATCAAATACAGGGGTTGGAGAGGGTGCAAAAAAGTGCTGCTCAATTCGTTTCTGGAAATTATGTCAAACTGAATCAGTGACAGATATGATGAAAGAGCTGGAATGGGATCCATTGGAAGAGGGTCATGGGAGTGTACAAGATGTATATCGATGGTGAGGCCTGGAAGATGTTGGTCTAAGAATGAAAAATAATGCATGGAAAGTAAAAGACGGCCATGACCACAGGCTGGCATTCGATTTCAGGCACAATGATGTAGGAAGTATCCTCATTTTTGTAAGGGAGTCAAGGATTGGGTAAATTACTGAAAGAAATGATGAATAATTTACCAAAAACGTTGTAAGAATTAACAGTTGAAATTTGTTGAGCGCAAATGTAGGAGGGTGCAGGATAGGGTCAAAATGTGTGCAGGGAAATTACCACCGGTGCGTCCTCTCCATTGCAATTAAATTGAATTAAATTAAGTGTTAAACTCTACGGAACATATAGGAAATGCTTTCCGGAACAAACTTGTGTGAGTAGTAGCACTGGTGAATCTCTTCGGTGTATGACACCATTAACCACTGCATACTACTTGCAAAGGTATATGAACGGTGCAGAGATTTTAGCTTAGTTGAATGCATTAATAGACGTTTCCATGTTAGCCTGGATACTAACCATAGTAAGTAGGGATTTCAGAAGAATGGATAACCCAAAGGCATTGTGTTATCCGCTATTTTATTTAATATCCATAGTAATGATCAACCCGTGCATCCAAATGCCAATTACCTCCTGTATTCTGACGACTTGGCAATCGCTGTACAGGATCCTGTGTTTCATGGGGTCGAAGAACATTTAGAAGAAGCCCTGTTAACCATGTCCACTTACTACAAAAGCAATTCTTTTAATCAAAACCCATTCAAAACCCAGATCTACGCATTCCACCTGCGTTGAAGAGAGGCAAAACGGAAATTAAATGGAATTCATAGGAACATACAGACTAGCCAACATATTTAGGAGTCCGTATAGATAAAAGTCTTACTTATAAGAAGCATTACTATATAAGGAAAAATAAAATCTTAGAAAAGTTATATTGCAGCAAATGGCGAGCGAATCTGGTGGTCTTGCAAACATCTGCTAAAGCACTCTGCTTTTCCACTTCAGAGTATTGAAGCCCAGTTTGAAACCAATCTGCATATTCAAAGAAAATAGATATAGACTTGAATGAAACTTTTAGGATAGTGACTGGCTGCATGAAACCAACCCCAATACACCAACTATACAAACCAGCTGGATTTGCTGAACCAAAAATACGCTGTAACTCGCATGAGTACACAGAGAGATTCAAACAAACGTTTGATGAGAGGCACGTAATGTTTGGGATACCAAGCCCTACACCTAGAAGGCTAATTTCCTGGACTCCTTTTCTAAATCACACAAATCTCAATCGTTCAAACTGGTATTCAATCTCATAGGAGGAACCATCTGGAAACTGATCTGGGTAAAATGGAGAACCCTCAATCGTACAAGAACAGGAGTGGCTCCAGTAAAAGTTAACGTTTATAAATGGGTACATGATTTATAGCTTTACGGGCTATGCCGCGTCGTTTATTGGATTATCTAAACTTTCGGCTGTTATACTCCAGCCCTCTTCAGAGATACTGTTTATATTTATGTTCACATAGCAACAGTCGCCAAGCATCACAGAGGAAAAGGCCGCTATTTTCGTTGATGTTGTAGGAATTCCTTAAGATTTCTGCTGCCTCTTTCACACGTCGAGGCCTCGCGGGCTTGCGGGATCCCGCTTTGCTGGATTGCAATCCCTACGCGAGCCGTCACTCGGCCAACTGTCTGTGTGATGACACTGGGAACAATTATCGGTCACGTGTGGTTCGAACTAGACTTGTGCATAATAGTTCGCGAAGGGGAGCGCTCAGTTTAGTTCGCAGCTCCCTCGCGAACTAGTTCGCTCTTTTAGTTCGTTAGTTCGCGTCTCGAATTCAGAGAAACAGATCGTTCGCTCGCCTTGCTACCGCTACTGCACGTGCTATTTTGTTTGTTAAGTCAGTTTTATTAGGACATAATCTTTTTTTTGTCGTTTCTAAATGGAATTTAATATGACCTTCTTAACAAAAGTTATTGCTTAATAATAGCCCTTTCAAATTACATTAGCATGAACAGTTGGCGCCGATAAACCAAAGTGCTCATTGTCCTTTACACAAATGGGTAAATTGAATAATTGTGCTGTTTTTACTATTTATGTTACATGCATTCGTAGAATATTAATTTTTTAAATGGATTTGTTTATTAATTCATGGAAGAAACATTACTTATAAAAGGCGCTAATGATCCTGCCGTCGACGCGCCCTTAAACCACAACAACAACAACAACAACACAACATTACATATAAAATATTATAAACGCATTTATTTTGATGAATTAAAATACTCGTTTATAAGTAATCGGCTTTTTTATATAAATAAAGTTTTGGAAATCATGGACAAAATATAATTCTACTATTGGCTACAACTTAAGTACTATATGACAGAAATAGTATTACCTATATTATTAAGAAAAATAACATTAATTCTTCCAATGTGATATCTAATAATTAGACATATGAAAATAACAGTGACCCTTGAATGAGAAAGTGGTAGCAATAACGAAAGTGCGTAAATTTCCAGTGAATTGGAAGTCATTGAGCTATTATTTTATGAGTGAAGGGGAGAATAATCCAACACACATTCACAATTTTTTGGCGACGAATGAAACTGATGAAGACACAAAAGTTAAAATCTTTTTGAATTTCGCAAGTCATTTCTTTCATCACTTTCACAAAGCTGTTAACTAACAGACTGAGATAAGTATTATATTATGTCAGCTTTAAAATCAGCGCTAGAAAAATGTAAAAGATACTGTTTCTTTGGTTAAGAAAACAAGAAAAAGCCTTTAGAAACCAAATTCTCCACAGAAAGTGATAATATAAAAAAATAATGCTCTAGTATTCGTTGATAAATGTCTGGAGTATCTTAGTAAATAGTTAGATTTTAATGAAAGCAATTGGCTATACAAAATCCAAAAATTAAATTCAAATCACAGGGTTTCATTTGATGACTGTGAGACTATATTAGAGGTTATAAATTTGCGAGAAAAAATGAATATCAAAGTGATCAAACTTTACTCTGAAATAACAATATTATACGAAATCCAGGTAAAAGTAAGAGAAGTAATTCATGAATAAAAAATGAGCTTTTTCTCGAAATTAATTTGACAACTGAAAGCGATAAAGCATATGACAATTTTACTGTAGACAAAAAAGAATTAAAGATGAAAGAAGTGCAAAAAATATAGCTTAAAAATTGAAATAGTAAAAACATACCTTTTATCATTTTCTACTCTTTCGTAAAATATTATATTTCTGAAGTGTAGCATATTTTTATAGGGTACTCTTTTAAAAAAATTCCTATCATCAACCGAAAAAATATTGGAAACCCTAGCGGCGAATGGTGCTAGTTCGCGAACGGTAGCGCTCAATTTAGTTCGCGAACGGTACCGCTCAGTTTAGTTCGCGAACGGTACCGCTCTCTATAGTTCGCGACCGGGAGCGCTCTGTTTAGTTCGCGAACGGTACCGCTCTATATAGTTCGCGACCGGGAGCGCTGTGTTTAGTTCGCGAACGGTACCGCTCTCTTTAGTTCGCGACCGGGAGCGCTCTGTTTAGTTCGCGAACTAGGTCCTCCAAGACAGCTCGCTCGCTTGCTCGCTTTGCTAGCGCTACTGCACGCGCTCTCTTGATTGTTATGGTAGTTGTGGTTATCGATGGTTGTCTTTTGATTGTTAATGGGATCAAAGTGTATTTTATTTTCACATTCCACGTTAAATTTCCGTTTGTGACTTCTGCAATAATTATTAATGTTGAACAATTTATTTTTATTTTATTTTTATATCTGTGTCTTCAGTGAAATGTGTCCACAAGGAACCGTGTTTCCTTTTAGATAATAAACTAAAACAAAAGTTGGTCTTCGGGAAAGGATCGAACGAACTAACGAACTAAGGAGCGAGAGATCTGGGAACTAGTTCGTGTAGTTCGCCTGTGGGAGCGCTCTTCCGAACTAGTTCGTTCGCGAACTACACAAGACTAGTTCGAACTCACAACTGCTAGCAAAATAAGTGTAAAATGACAAGAATTGAATAACGAAATGAAACGCGGGAATTCCCCGAGCGTAAATCACAAACACGATGAAAGTAGCAAAACCGAGCGTTCGGGAGAGTTTTCTGATGCGCGATGCGCGAATAGTAATAAATTTTTCAATCATTTTTTGCAGTAAAATTGCAAAAATATTATTTACTAATAAATAAAGTAATTTTGATACCGTTAATCTTACTTTTATACAAATGTGACATTGAATAAATCTAAATGTGAAATTTTATTTAGGCACTTATTACTTTTAATATATATTTTAGTATGAATTAACAAAATATTTTATTGTTGCAACTAACAGCTAATGATAAAATAAAAAGTTTTTTTTCCCCTAATCGGGATGTCGCGTGAGGCCACTCCAAGAACGAGGCCCCGGCGATTGCCCTGCTCTGCCTCTGAGCAGAAGCTGCGGAAGAGTGGTTGCTGAACAAAGATTATTGTGACTGGCTAAGAAAAGATAAGGATTTAACAAAGGCGACATGCAGTTATTGCAATATGTCTTTTATGGCCGATATAAGTGTAGTGTAATTAAACGCCACAAAGAAGGAAATAAACACACCAATAATGTAAAAAAATGTAGTACTTCAACATAAAAAAAATATAGTAAGTGCTTTTAAATTTAATTGAAAGTGAAGAAAGAAAGAGCACTCTGAGAATTATGTGTAAAAATTTTATATAATATTAAGGCTTCTGTAGGTATCCGTAAAGAATATTCTGTCAATGATAATATTATGACAGAAATAGCAAAATGTGATTCAGAGAGAGTAATTTCCAACGACAGGGAAGAGTTGGTATCAACTTTATTGAATCTTCTGCGAAGAATCACGCCAAATTGATTCCAACATCAACAAGATGAGTGACGGAAGTTGCTCTTTTAACCTCAAGGACTCTAGTCAACCTCCTGACAGGTTTGGCACCAGGTGAATTTTCAAATAACCATGAAGTGTTACTATTGTTAAGTAAGTAATTGTTTTAACAGTTTTATAATGTAGATTCTCTATTTTTTTCAGGTAGCACAACTACGCGATCAATATGAAGATTTTAAGAACTTGCCGAAATTAATGTTGGCTATTTTGAGCTTATCACACTCGAATCTTGAGTGCGAGTGAGTGTTCAGTAAAGTTAATGACATTAAAACAAAAAAGCGCAATAAACTCAGAGCAAAATCCATTAAGTGAAATCTTTTTTCGCAGCAGGTTATACACATGGCTATACAGCGACACGGGAAAAAATGCAACGATTTTAAACCTACTAACGCTCATGGTATAAAAACGATGATATTACAATTAAACTATCTGATTGAAATTAAAAACAGATTTTTTTTTTTCAAATTCTGGCCTTTAATTTTTTGCTGTTGTAGCATTTAATTTTTTACCGAAATTTTACATTATTTTTAAGATAAATTTCAACATAATTTCGGAAGAACTACTGTAATTTTTTATAAATTCTACCATCAGCTTGATTTCAGGGTTGGCAACACTGGCTGGGACAGAAGTTGGCTCGTTGTGGCCGCCTATAGTTGTGTTTATTTATGTGAGATTGCGATTGTTGTAGGTAGTTTCGCGTTGTATTGTAAGTTGTGTGCTGTATTATAAAAGGAAATACTTTGTTAGTTTTACTATGTTTTTGTTGGTAGGTGTGTGAAGTTTTTCAGTCAAGCCCATTTTCTCACACTAATTCTAGAACTGTTACCATATTATATTGACTACTGAGGACGATGACCAGTTAGGTATTAATTTGAACACTTCTAAAGTGAACTGTATTAGAACTGGTAGGATTAAACCCTCCAGTATTGCGATTTCATTGTGTAGAGAAGTACTATACTATGTTCACTCTCAAGTGGCGCGCCAAGGTCATATTCCCCTCGCCCCCCGCCTCACCTCACCACCCCCTCCCGTTGCCTTCCCCTCTGAGCAGACCGCTGCCTACAGGCAGGCAGGAGGCATTGTCTTATGGCGCAGTATTGTCGTATTTATACCACCAGTACATCGTTAAAAAAACGCTGTACGTGAAATGGCGTCAGATAGTTAAATTAGGCGACAGCCAAAAACAAAAATTTCTGACGTGTATAATTTTTTCAAGACGCTAAAAAAACTCTGAAAAGAAAATTAATATACTTTTTCGCAGCGCTGCCATTTCTACGGATTTATCCGTAGATCTACGGATTTTTATGAACATTTAGGATTTTCGGATTTTGTTAAAATATCTACGGATTTTTTTATACTTTTATCATTTGTCGATATTTTCTTATATTGGTGTGCTTTTAAACTTTGAGCGTATAGTGTTACTGCATTACAGAATTGTCAATAAGTGTGAATCGTTTCCTTGCAACCGCTCGTGTGAACCAACGATTGAAATAAATCTCATATTTTGTTTGGTTACAGATTTTATAGATATTAAAAGACTGCAATACAAAACTACCGACGCAATCTTTATACACGGTGACATGCTCGCTGTCACGGCTTACAAAGAAGTGGCTTCCGAGAAGGCTTATCCAATATCCGAGAATTAAAGGGGTCGCAGTTTTTAACATTTCCTATTACTAAATTTAATTTCAAGTCACTAAAAAAAAAAAAAAAAGAGAGAGAGAGAGAGAGTAGGTCAGCAGCAGCGGTGATAAAAGTGACGATGTATAAAACATGTTCAGGGATGTTTCTTACTTTGAATGTAGAATATTATTTTTGTAATTTTAAAGACCTGGGATTAAAAAGTATTCTTAATTTTGACTCTTTCTTCGATAATTATTGTTTCACTCTTTCAGTTAGCGAGTCTGGATTTTTGCACCCAATCTGCGGATATTTTAGCGGCCATCTACGGATATTCAAAGCCAAGTGTCTGGCAGCACTGCTTTTTCGGGAACCGCAAAAAATTACAGAAGAGGCTTGTGGCGTATTTTTACGAAACGTGCAGCGTGTATGTAGCGAAGCGAAGCTGAATGTTCCAGGTCATCCTTTTCTTCTCCAAAGAAAAACGTTCACCAAGAATAACCGGTCATGGAGATGGATGACTTCCGGATATATATCATTCGACGTTCTGTAATAGAATTTTATGATCGAGGCGAATATCCTACCATAAGGAAACTGACGATCAGCAAATCATGGATTCGTTGAAGGGGCTGGTTTAGTGTTTCAGTATAAATTTTCTGGCGTCCATCACCAAGAAATCTGTAGTGAAGTGTTCAGAGAATGGTTTTCTAACTTGCTTAAGAGCCTGGAAGAAGGGTGTGTCCTCGTAATGAATAATGCAAGTTATCACTCAAAACTCAGAAGAAAATCCAGTTACTACCACTTTCATTTCAAAATTTATACGACGTGTCTAGAGAATTAACTTCCACTGGGAAACACATCTAAAACTTGGATTTAATTCTCGAAATGTCTTGCGCAACTTTTAAAACTAAAAATAATGACTAGAAACAGTAAATTATATTCATTGAGGTCATGTAAATAATTTTTATCTTTATTAACATATGAAATTGAAGTTGGTAAATACGCAGCTTCTACGACACATGGCTCACCAATTTCGCTCATGACAAATAATTAAAATGCTCAATTTTACTAAAGAAAACATCACATGAAATGTAATATATTGTTCCACATACGTTGTGATGATTGCGCATGCGCGGCAGCTGTTTCCCCTTCGCCTGTAGGGGTTGGGGCAGCGGAGTGGGGATAGAGCAAAGTGACCTTGGCCCGCCTTTCCCAAATGAAAACAGTATAGTCTGGAATGAAGCGAATAGGGGCTTCAGTTCTACAGTGCATGTCCGAAAAACTAGAAATTTATTTCAGCCGTAAAGTAATCAGTGGCTAGAATAGACTACCAAAGGAAATGCTGCATAATCTACCCGAAACACTGATAGAATTTAAAATAAAAATTCGTAAAAGGAGAAAGTAGTTGAGTAGAACTCAACTTTCACACTCCCTTATGTCTGAAATCAACTGATAATTTATTGTCATGGTATTCTTTTACATTCCACATGCTGTTTCTAACTCTTCCACGCCTATTTATCATACCTCGTTGCCATTATATTCCTTGTAATGCCTAGAATTTTCTTCACTTGACTTCTGTCATGTGGTGACTCTAATCTAAAATCTGTCCTTTAATTATTAAGTGTATTCTTTGGTAACTGCCTTCATCTACACCCCATCCAATTCCTGTTTGAGTCACATATCATCCCACAATACTCTAGCAAGGGCTTTACCAAAATTTAATTCTCATTTTCATTTCCAACTGATGCAATCATCTGAACCTTTTACTTACAACCTGCTCAATGTGACATGCCCAGTTTAGGCTACTGTTAACTGATTTTTCCATTTATTTTTACATTTCATTCCTTCAACAAACACTTCCCTTTTCCTCTGAATAATAGTACAGAACCTTTATTTTCCTATCTATTTACGTCATACACTGAATCTTCTTGTCTAGGTCTGATTGTATTTGTTCACAGCTTCAATTAAATTGTGTTTTAGAGAATTTTGTCATTTCCAAACAGTCTAACCTCTCAATGTAGCCTATATTGGCAACAGAATAATTTAATAGAATAACGAATAGTGATGGTTCCAGTTTGCTACCTTTCTGCACACTTCTTTAACTGCATAGTCACGATATCCTTAACCTTTCATGAAGCAAAGCTAGCTCCAAATGACAGATATTTCTGATCTAATATTGAAACTACATTCTTCCCACCACACTTGAAGTAGATATTTACATATAAAGGATGGGAGACAAGGGTTTTGATCCATCTTGCAATTTGACTAGTTGTCTAGTTTTGATCTTAATTGTAAGATTACCACCTCCCATTAACATTTCAGACCTGGGTTCACAGTATAGTGTGGTACAGTCAATGTTGAACAGCTCTAGGATGTATATTTTTGAGCACATGAATTTAGGCTGTATTTTTTTTTTCACAGGCCAGTATTTTCTTAACGTCAGTTACAACAGATGCTTTGAGGATATAACTGAAGGCATTATGAATAAAGTTAATAACTTTTGTCATAGGGTTAATACATTAAAAATCACCCAGATAAGTAAAAAATTGTTGCTCAATATTTTTGTTTTTCTTAATTTTTTCACGAGTTACTCCCCAATACTAAGTGAGCTGAAAAATATGTTGAAATTTGTTTTTAGGCTTTTACCTTTTTTCTCTGGCGGCCATTTTAAGTTCGCTTCAAAACCGATTTTTAGCTGAAAACAAGTTTTGCGTAAATGTTTATAACTCTGTTAATTCTGAAGATATTAAGACAAAATAAAAACCAAATGTTCAGAATAAAATGCTCTAGATTTTTTGTCATTACATAGTTTTACCTAAATAGTAAGGGGAGTGGAGAAAAAGATATATGATTTCCAAGTTTAAATAAACTGAAAACAAGAAATTCTGAGCTGTAAAATCAGTAAAATGAAGAAAGACTCACTTTCAATTTTTTTTTTCTTTTGTAGATTTGCTATAGGTAAGCTTGCTGTAAAAATATGAAGCTTGAGAAGTTTGTCCGATTTTTTTATATAAATTTTTAAAAATACTAAACAGGATTTTTTCAATATTTGAAGAAGAGTATCTCAAAAAGTACTGAGTCAAAAATTATTAAATTAATTCACAAAGCACATCTTCATGGTATAAACATTTGTTAAAAATTGGGTGACTGAGACTCAACTGGTTCCAGAGTTATATGGAATCAAAGTTTTCAGAAAAACTGTCGTATGCACAGTACGTGGAATGGTAAATTAGTTTGAAACTTACTTATTCACTAAAAAACATACTTTTTCAGTTAATTGTTAAAAACATTAGGGATTAACAAGAACATACTGAATGTTATCATTGATGTAGCCAATCTTACTAAGCATAAACAATTTGTCACATTTAGATGAAAATAAAACACATAGATGACTGATGCACTAAAAATGCAATGTTTTATTAATAGTTTAACTTTACCAACATGAAAAAAAGCTTGGCAGATCATTTACACAATTAGGCCTTAGCATGAAAGTTCATAATTTAATCAAAATGTTGTGCGTTCTCCCAGAAATTGTTGTTAGTTCTGTAGGAGTGATCTTCCTTACAACTTTACTCATTGGAATCCATACTTCGTCCATTTTAGATATCTAGAAGGCAGTTTTTGGGCCAGCTGGATTAAAAAAGTGCACCAGTAGATCATTGTCTTGATCGCTCTTGTCTTTGACGATACCCAGCCACCACCGATCATCGTAAATGCACGCAACAAAGTCATTGTTTGTAAAGGATGTTGTGTGAGTGAAAACGATTGAAATTTTGTGCTCATCAAATTCTTTACTTTTTGATGTGGTGTAACATCTGATTACATTGTCAGTCACAGGAGTGAATCGATAATACCCTCTTGTACCTTTCACAGACAAGCAAAGCTCAAATCTTTTTGTTAGTTTGTCTTCCGTTTCTCTGATTTCTTCTGCAGGAACAAAGATGTATGTAATTCCAGTTATTTTTTCAGTGCAGTATTTGTACATGTCCTCTGGAGTAAGAATTTGGTCATTGTAAGGTCTTTGCATGCTGGCTCTTGTGACTTCCATTTTGGTTGTACCACCTATACCATCACAAGAATTTTTTCCATGAGATGTGGTGAAGAAATTCCACTCATCTATCAAGCCAAAATCATTCTCATGTTGGCACATATTAATAAAGTTTTTCTTATTTTTGTACTGGCTGCTGGCACCATCACTGAAGTAAATCATCTTCACTTTGGGTAAAGCTTTCTTTACTTCTTGATAAGATGCTTTTGAAATTCATAAACTGTAGAAGTGTCATGAATGAGATGGTCACTAATCATACAAATACTTTTGCAACAAATTTCTTCTTTTTTGAAGTAAAAAACAAATGGGTGTAGCGTTGCTTGCCTGTTAGTCTAGTGAAAGCTTTGAATTTCATCCTGAACACAAAATGTAAAGTTTTCTGCAAAGTCGCCAATGACTAAACTCTCACTGTCTTCGAGGTTACCTTCAAGTTATTTAAAATAATCAGATTGAATTTTTGAAATGAAATGGTGCGATTTTAGTTTTTCCATTTCTTCTACAAGGTGATTTAAAAATTCATCTTTTGGTAATAATTTTGTGATGAGGTCAGCTCTGTCAGATTGTGTCCACTCCTTGAAAACAAGTTCTTCTGGCAAGTTGTCAATTTCATTTGCCAAAACTTGAGGAAGTCCTTCTGATCCAGGGCATTCTGAACATTTGTCCAGCATACAGCTTTCGTTCATAACATCACACACAAGATATTCCATCAAGTCTTTGTAACTTACAGTGAACTTGGCTCCTTCAATGATGAGTTTGGCGTTTTGATGGTATTTACATACGCAAACGCTATGGGTGCCAGATGATCCTGGTAGCACACACCACTTTGGTCGCAGGGCACAAAACATTAACCGGCCAATTTTAAGTCTGTTTGAAAAGACTATACAGCCCATTTAAAGGAAGCAGAATCAGCCTTTTTTGTTTTTGAACTTTGATATTGTCAACAGTTATAGAAAAGTATTCTTTTTTCCCAAGGCACAACCGGCTGTTTACATCATCCTCATAAAATTCTATAACTTTTTTAATAACTTCATCACCTATTTTCTGAAATTTCTTTTTAGAAAGACGTGGGTGGATACCTTGTTCTTTCACAAGTTCTTTTGTTACTTTTACAATATATTCAGAAACACCAAATTCTTTTATTATTTTATTTGTTGACCATGAACTAGGCAGAAGGCTGACAATTTGGATTTTTTCTTCATTATTAGCTAAACTGCATTTTTCTTTAAGTTTTTATATCAAAATATCATATTCGTTTTCTTTTGAATTGCTAGAAAGGTCTTCTTCAGCTAAATCCTCATGAAAAGATTTTTCTAATTTCCTCTTGTGATTTGAACTGTCTTTTTCTTTAAGGCTGAATGTCTTTGCTCTTTATTTAATATAGCTACCTTACTTAAAGGGGACAGATCTAAAGAAATACATATTGAGCTAACTTTGTGTAAAGGGAATTCATTATCTACCTCATATGCTTCAGGTATGGAATCTGTATTCTTTTCCATTTCAATCTCTGCATGATCTGGTTCTTTTACAAATATTTTTGAAAAACATTTTGTACATAGAGCTTTTTCAGGTATTAAATCAACTTCAAAGTTTTTTTTCTTACCAAGGTGATTCAAAAGAATTTTTCTCAATCCATTTTTAATAGGCTTTTTGTGTACACTCATAGGATTACAACATTTTCTCCCAAAGATATGATTGAACTTTTCTAAATATTTAGTTTTATGGTAATGGAAAACATTATTGATTTCATTCTTAACTCTCATATTTAGTAAGTTTTGTCCTTCAAAAGGTAAGTCACTCACCATAAGTATTTCATTTGGCACAGCTTTATGGGCCTGCTTATGACACTGCTCATGAATTAGTTCTCCCACAAAACAACATATTTTCATTAACACAAATGCTCTGGTTCAGATTATCAGTGAGTTCACTCAATAATAAAAATTATTAAAGAATGTTTTTAAGTACATAAAAATATAAAAACTTTGATTAAAGCACTACAGTAAAACATAAAACGTTACTATACAACTTCACTACATGTTCACTCAGAAAGGTTCTAAGAGCTACTGGCTACTGAGTCATTGGAACACTTGTTTGTGGAGGGGATTGTTGAAGTCTGAACATGTAGACTTCTTACACCTGCAGATGCAGATTTGTACAGACAAGAAAGCTTTTGTATGAAAACTTCAACCAACAAGTAATAAACTGAATATTGCTTACAGGTGTGTAAATGAAACATTAAATTTATTATTTAGACCATTTATTATTTTTAGTATAAATATAAATGAGTATAAATAAATACTTATTAATTTATTTATTTTTAAATTTTAACATGTGCTATCTTCTTTTTCATGTTAATGCATTTTTAATTAATTTTTAATTAATTTCTTTTAAAAGAAAAACATGTTCATCCTTCATTAACATTCATTATGCGCAAATTGCATAGTTTTTCTGAAAATTTTGATTCCATATAGGCCTAACTCTGGAACCAGTTGAGTCTCAGTCACCCAATTTTTAACAAATGTATATACCATGAAGATGTGCTTTGTGAATTAATTTCATAATTTTTGGCTCAGTACTTTTTGAGATACTCTTCTTCAAATATTAAAAAATCCTGTTTAGGTATTTTTAAAAATTTATATAAAAAAAACGGACAAACTTCTCAAGCTTCATATTTTTTACAGCAATCTACAAAAGAAAAAAAATTGAAAGATGAGTCTTTCTTCCTTTTAGTGATTTTACAGCTCTGAAGTTCTTGTTTTCAGTTAATTTAAACTTGGAAGTTATATATCTTTTTCTCCACTCCCCTTACTATTTAGGTAAAACTGTTATGACAAAAACTTTAGAGCATTTTATTCTGAACATTTTGGTTTTTATTTTGTCTTGATATCTTCAGAATTAACAGAGTTATAAACATTTATGCAAAACTTGTTTTCAGCCAAAAGCGGTTTGAAAGAGAACTTAAAATGGCCACAAAAAAAAAAAAAAAAAAAAAAAAAAAAAAAAAAAAAAAAAAAAAAAAAAAAAAAAAAAAAAAAAAAAAAAAAAATTAAGCACGGTTTTCAGCTCACTTAGTATTGGGGAGTAACTGGTAAAAAAATTAAGGAAACAAAAAATGATGAGCAACATGGTGTGGGTGATTTTTAATAGATTGACCCCATAGTGAAACTTTTTAAACAGCTGATGAAGCCAAGGGAGATCTTGGTAATGGTGTTACGCATACAGCTGGAAACACATCTAGCCAAAGATGAAGTGGGAGATGGGGGAAGGTGCTTGTGTTACCAATGATCTGCTACTTGAATGGACATTGTCAGAGTCTAATGAAGACATCAGAAGCTTGTTGAAAGGTCATGTTTCTGAAGTCAAGGAAATTGTTTTGGAAGTAGATAACAAGAATCACTTCATTGCTTCAACATTTATTATTTCACAGGATATTAAGTGCCATTAGAAATTTAAAACAAAGTCTTCATTTAAACCAATGAACCTTTTCCTTCCATACTTATTAGTGTCATGCAAATTGCTGTCTACTCTGCTTGAACTCACTTGGTTATTCCTTTGACTGGTCCTCTCTACTCAGGTAAGGAACACTGGCTCAATGGACAAAGGTGGTTCGGTGGACAACAAAGGCTTTGCAGTACAGAAATATTGGACAGTGTTTTCCTTGTGTGTGCCATGCAACAAAGCTAGAGATCAAAGAAAATGAAACAAGGCTATACGGCTGGGGCACTCTCGAAACTACAGTATATCAGTGGGTTCTGTCAATATTTTGGGTGTGTTCTATCAACTGAGCTGCTGTAGGTATAATGTGTATGTATTCAATAGCTGCCCATGCACATACACATTTGCGCGCGAGTTAGCTCGCAAAACATTTACGCGCGGATATTCTCGCGACGAGCCTATACTTGTCAGAGTCCATACACAGGAACATCAGTTACATACATTTGTCGTTCATTTGGCTCACCGCGCTCAAATTGTTGTGTTTATGGTAGTCGTTTACAGATTTATCCGTCATGATTTCCTGGCTCGCGGCTCACTGGGAGTTCCGAAACATCGCGAGCCAAGTGTAGTGAGGTTATGTTACAAGCGACGTGACAATATTGAAATGAATCGTGTTTTTAAGTTCTACACACAAAAAAGTATTTATTCGTGCAGCAGCTATATTAGAGCTGTAAAAAAGAAAAAGAAACGGACAGTATGACAAATAAAGTGGTTGCAGGATGATTATAAACACGATCATATACTGCTACTTATACTATTTGAAAAGTATTTTCTTAGATTTCTTCAGTATTACATAAATGCACAGATACATCTTCCACTTCATAATTTGGGCTTCCTGTATTCCTGATATTGTCCATTGGTTCGTGTTGATCTCTCATACGCAGTAGTAAGTCGTAGTAATATCGTAAATTAGTTTTGGAGATTTTGTCTTCGCCTATTCAACTTCTTGTCGAATTTTCATTTTTTTAAATATATTTCTTGCGAAAAATACTCTGCAAAGAGTGGATTTTCTTTTTTTATTAATGCACTATCAACTGTTATATTTCTCACAAACCTCAATCGATGCACTATATCCTAATTTTTTAAAACTTCTGCTGCATACTCTTTTGCTTTCACCTTTCACAATGCAGTATGTTGCTGATATTTCAAAATTAAATGAGCTACGAATTCTCTGTTCATCTTACTTGTTGGACACTAAGCAAGTCTTATCTGCCGTGAGTAAATTGTTAAGCAAGATATCTGTGTGTATGGTTACCGTCGCGCATGCTCGCCACGTTCAAATATGTAACGATTGTTATTGGCTTGTGATGCGGCTTGTCGTTAGACAATTAACACACACATTTTATCGTCTATATGGATCGCCACGGAATTGCTGGCACACAAATGTGTGTGTGTATGCCTAGCTAATAAACATGTGTAGGGAAAGTATTACAAACTGTGAAATCAGAACACAATGCAATGGAAACCATAACATGAATAAGTTATCTACAGCTAATGACATACATGAAGTGTACTCTGAATCCACACTTAGTGCATTATTATTTATACGGAAGCTTCAAATATATGTGACATTTTCTAAGAATTTGTATCAGTGTACGACATTGGGAAACACTGTAGTAACATAACTGATATTACTTTCATATGAGATTGTAAATAATGAAACAATCAACCCAATGTTCAGGAGAAAGATTATTCTGCTTTTCTGAAATGATAAAACCAGCTCTACTGAAAAGCCGCTCATTTACAGTGCTTGTACTGTGGCAATTTTAGAGAACTAAGGGAACTATTTTGCTCTAAATAACCACCTAGTAAGGTGACTGTCTTCTTCACCGTAAGTGTTGAACTTCATCTGTTTTGTCTGTAGTAACATTCACTCTCCTGTATTTAATAAATTCAAATTTCAGTTTTGTATTTGAAGGAAAAGACATGTTTACTTCAGATTGATCTGAATTGGAGGCCACACACCAGTCTAATAGATACACAAAATACATATAGTTACATATATAAGAATGATGGATGAGAATCTGAGGACATGGATAACACACACCTGTATCAGTACACATCATTATAACACAGTCATTACAGCTTTTCTTTCTTCAGTAGTGAACATAGTTGTATGGCGTAACAATTGCCGTACAGATGTTGAAATGTAGTGCAGTCTACCAATTTTACTTTTTCATTAACTGAGAGTTGTGCCCAATCTTTAAGTATCCAAATTTTACTAAGGTAACCAATAACAGCACATAGAAAGTAACAATAAGAAGACACATACTCCACACTCTTTAATTTTTCAATTATTTAATTTAATTTAATTGCAATGGAGCACACGCTGTGGTGGCAATTTCCCTACACATGTATCCTCCTCCTATCCTGCACCCACCTTCATTTGCCCTCTACAAATTTTAACTCAAATTCTTTCAACGTTTTTGGTAAGTTATTCATCATTTCCCTTGGTAACACATTCCAATCCCTGACACCCTTACCTAAAAAAGAGAATCTTCCCACACCCTTGTGCCTGAAATTGAGGTCAGATTGTGGTCATGGTCATCTTTTCCCTTCCATGTACTACTTTTCATACCTACACCAATATCTTTCCATGCCTCATCGCCAGTATACGTCCTGTACACTCCCATGACCCTCCTCATCCTCCTCCTGTCTTGCAATGAATCCCATTCCAGCTCCTTATCATATTTGGCACTGATTGCATTCTGCGATAATTTACAGAAACAAATCTAGCAGCCCTTTTTTGCACCTTCTCCAACCCATGTTCTTGATGTGCAAAATGTGGGTCCCATACTACACTACCATATTCGAGCAATGGTCTGACAAAAGTTTAGTAACCCAATTCCTCTACTTCTCTCATACATCCCCTCATCAGTCTCTTCAACAAGTGCAGAATTTTGAAACCTTTTCTTACCACCTGTCCAGTGTGTCCTCCCCAGTTAAGCTTATTATCAAATGTAATGCCAAGATATTTACATTTCAAGTCTTCAGCAAGCAATTCTTTCCTCACCTTATATTTATAATCAACCTTTTGTTTTCTATTTGTGTATCTAACAAGCTGACTCTTCTTTTTATTTATCTTCATCCCATTTTTCCCAACCCAACTAGATATCCTGTCCAGATCGCCCTGCAACTGTTTACGGTCCTCTATCATTTTGATCCTTTTATGTATCATTATGTCATCTGCAAACAATCTAATTTCAGATAGTAAACAATCAACACAATTATTTATTAGAATAATGAATGGCAATGGTCCCAATACGCTACACTGCGGCACTCCCATTTTAACTTCCACTTCTTTTGATACCGCATTTCCCACCCTAACTTTCTGTTTTCTACCTTTTAAAAATTCTTCTACCCAGCAAATAACTTTCTCATCCACTCTAATAGTTTTTAACTTATGTACTACCATTTTATTGCTCACTCAGTCAAACGACTTTGACAGATCTAGTGCTACACTATCAATTTGGCCTCCCTTGCCCATTTAATCTGAAATATCTTGCATATATCCCACCAACTGAAATTCGCATGAATATCCTTGCCTGAACCCATGTTGCCCACTTGAAAACCACTTATGTTCCTCACATATATTTCTGATGTGGTTGCTTAGCAATCTTTCCATTAATTTACCTACCACTGATATCAAACTGATTGGCCTGTAATTTTTGACTCTATTTCCCACCCCTCCTTTATGTACTGGTACTACTATCACTCTTTTAGAGCCCTGTGCTAAGCAGCAAGTATCCAGTCTCAATTTAAGTAATATTTCAAGATAAGGTGCAATGTCACATCCGGCTATCTTTAAGATATCTGTAATAATATTATCTACACCAGCCCCTATATGTTTTTTCAGCTTTCTTATTTCCTTAGGATGAATTACAATTTTTTTAATATCTTCATTTCTAATTGTATTGTTAAGCTCGTTCTTCGAATTAGACCCTCTCGTTTCTAATTCATTGTCCCTAAAGCTATCAATAAACCAATTACTTAAAATCTCTGCCTTTTCAAATCCCCAGTAACTTCTTCTCCATCCTTATCTATAAGCGTCTCTACACCCTCCCTTCCCCTCAGTTTCCTGATATAGCCATAGAAATATCTAGATGCAACAGTCAGTGGTTCTCCTGCACTGACAATACTCTTCATAAACCCATCTTTAGCCACTTTCTTTGCTGTTTAGTTGTTTTAAATATTCCCTACTACCCTGCTGTCTCTTAACTCTGTTATGTTCTTCTCGTACCAACCTCTTTAACCTCCTCACTTCGCTATTATAGTACGCAGTTTCTCTACTTCTCTTTATTTTCTGTTTTGGAATAAAATTGTCTTCTCCCTTTCTCATTATCTCCTTGAACTCTTCCAATCTTCCATTTGCTGAATTGTTCTCTGAAATGTCTCTTCAAATGTAAAATCTGTGCCTTTTTATAATTGTACCTATTTCTCCCATCAATTTTGGCTGCTAGCTTACTGAATCCTCTATTATCCATCAGAACTGCTTCATGATCACTTATTTCTTCTGTTACTTGACATCCCACAAGGTTACCATTGGGATTAATTAGGAATATATCCTAAATATTTTGTCCCCCAGTGTTTTGCTCTACCACTTGTGTAAATCCTCCTTCCCTTAAGGTATTTGTAAATCTTTGTTCCCTTGTGTTATTAATCTTATTTCATTCCCAGTTTACACCTGGTAAATTTAAATCCCCACCAATAATGATCATTCTATTCTCACCTCTGAAATGTGAGTATGAATTTAATTTCTCCCCAAGAGTCTCATCTTCATCTGTCATTCTTCCACTGCGGTAAGCAGCCAACACTCTAATTTTTTCTTTCTTATTACCCCAGAAGTCTACCCCAAGTAACTCTTGGTCTTGATGTATGAACGCCAGTGAACTGGGGTAGTTTTTGCTAACCAGTACGAAAACTCCTCCGCCAATTGCTCCTCTATCTCTGCGATACACTCTATAACCATCAGGAAAAACCTCACTGTCTAGTACTTCTTCTTTTAAGCAACACTCTACCCCAATTATTACTTGTGGTTCATGTATCTCTTTTAAGTTTGCAAATTTGATTACTTTACCATTAAGACCTTTATTACCGGCTTTCTATTATCAGCATTTATCTCCTCTTTCCCAGTTTTCTTCTGCTTCCTTAACATCTGTGATTTTTCCCATCGCGGATCTGCAATCAGTATCACTTTGGTAATCTATTTGTGTCCCTTCACCAGCAGCCCCTAACCTAAAAAGGCCCAGTCCTGACCCCATCATCATTGGAAATTGGCTCCCTCACTGCCTTAGCTAACAACTCAGAAAGTACTCCATTCCCCCTTCTATTTAGGTGTAGGCCATGCCTAGTGAAAACCCACCTACCAATGGTGTTTACAGGTGCAACTGCAACGCAGAACTAATGCCTTTCCCAAGTAGCATTTCCATTTGCACATTTACCCACCTCACAGCGTAGTTCAATTGTGACCGATCATGGTGACTTAGGATCTCCATGAGCTCCACCCTGGTATGCTGTGCCTCCTTCACCACCTTCCTCAGGTCACGCTATATACGATAACTCGCATGTCTATCAATACTATTCCCCGCACCTCCCACTATCACTACTATCATTCTTAGTGAAGCTCCTACAAAGTGAATCTATATCCTTTATTACCTGACCTAATTTTGCACTAGGTTTGAAAAAACTTGTGACCTGGTAACCTGTACCTAACTGATCCTGCAGAAGAGGGCCTACACCTCTCCCATGGCTACTACCTAGCAGAAAAACCCCTTTTTTTCCTATTCTTGCCTTGCACGCCCTTATTCCTAAAGGCCTGCTACATCTTACCTACTCCTACATCTACAAGAGGCTCTTCTCCTCCTGACTCTGGCGAAAGGTCAAACCTGTTTTCCCCACAATTACTGAAGTGTCAGTCAGGCTTCTTCATCCTGTTAACTATATTTCTCCTACAACCTGTTACTCAACTTCCTCCAACCCACTATCTCTACTTTCTGCCTCTACAGCAAGAGCCTCAACAAGCCCTCACAGGCTGTGCCTGCACAGTCTGAGCCTCCACAGGTTGTGCCTCCACAGGCTGAGCCCTCACAGGCTGAACCTCCACAGGTGGAGCCACCACAAGCCATGCCTCCACAGGCCGAGCCTCAAGAACCCTGATCTTTTCACGCAACTCCCTTATCGTTTCACCCATCTCCCACATCCTATCATCCCTAAGACAAAGTGAAAAAAAACATGGGAGAGCCTCATTTATTTCCCCCGTTTCCTCTTCCCCACATGCCCAGTGAAACCACTTCTTACACCAACTACAACCCATCCCCTTTGCAACGTGCCTACGATAGGCGCCATAGTTTCCAGACATGATTTTCCCAAATACTTCGAACTCCCTCCAAACAAACCTTAAATTTATTTGATAAAGTAGTCTAATAAAGTTTATACTATATTTTGAAGGTTTTTATTAAATCTGATAGGCGCTATACTCGACTAACTGTTGAATTTTTTTTATACCAACCAAGTACCAGCGTCGCTTCGTTCCCATGTGAATAACAGATTGATCCTGGCTTAAGCTTAAGCTTAAACCCAGGCTTGGTCCTGTGAACTGTATTTCTGGCATTTTGCTGGCAGGCATTGCACTGGTAGCAATAAACTGAGTAAGCTTAGACAGCTTTTGCATAACTCTAGTACAGATATACATGATATGACAATGTTAAACATTCACTTATATCTGACTCCCAACAATTTTATTGGTCATGTCTTTCCATGCTTCTTGATCCTGGACTTTTTCTATTAGTTGATTTATAGCTTTGTGCATGTTTGCTTTCATGGCATAATTCTTTGGTCATCTGACTGTCTTGTTCCACTGACCATTCCGACTGTCACCACTTGTTCCTGTGAGTTCAATCACATTGTACAGCAAAAGTAAGTAACTAAGTCGGAATCTGGTGATCATTCTCTCGGGTGACATTTTTGGTAATATGTTCTCCACATCCTCTTGTTTGTGATCGTCTCTCCCCGCAATACCTAGCAAAGTCTTCTCCAACATAACAGCTTAAATGCATTAATTTTCCTGCAGTAAACTTTCTTGAGTATCCAGCTTCAATAGCCATATGCAAAAAATG
Source organism: Vandiemenella viatica (assembly GCA_031002005.1). NCBI lineage: Eukaryota > Metazoa > Arthropoda > Insecta > Orthoptera > Morabidae > Vandiemenella > Vandiemenella viatica. Next base: position 39,850,405 of record CM061919.1, read on the forward strand.
GGCTAAAGCAAAGACATGGCCAGGATGCACTTGGAAGGAAGGTTGTTGACTATCCAAATTTAGTGCACGCTTAAGATCACATGGCAACACATGTTGTTGTTTTTGGGGCTTTAGGGCATGTCAGTGTCATTGTTATTGGCACCATGATGAAAACCTGGAATAACAACATGGTTTAAAACTGAACTCAATTACCGTCTGCATGGCCAACGGAAAAGGGGTTGGGCATGGTAACACAGTAATATTTCTGTTTTTATCTCTGTTCTATATTTTTGCTTAGGCTAACTTTGGCTTCTAGGATGCAGAAATCCTGTACTGCTTATCATTTTTTGATGGCTCTGTGTACAGCTGTTATTATGATATTTGCTTATTCCATGTTGTAATTCCTTTAATTTTGAATATCAGATCTTTTGGTTCAACGTCTTGTTTCTGGCAATAACGTATCATCGGCATGTGGGATTCTGTCACTAAACTCTCCAATCTGTGATTTTTCCAGCTTGATCTTATTTGTTGTTTTCTCTGCATATAAGTTGATGAGAAAGGAGAATGGAGAATCATGTACTCGCCTTTCTGAATTCAAACATATCAGAGTCTCCATCTTGTATTTTGACAGTGATCAATTAATCTATATACAATGATTTTATCAGATATTTTGGTGCTGTTCATTCCCTCCAAAATTCTAAATGTTTTTGTTTACAGGACACCGGATGAATGGATAAATCTTGGACTTGTTGAAGGAGTGAGGCATCCTGTCCCAGCTGAGGCATTTATTACTGGAAGTGAAGAAGACTGTGAAGTATCTGATGATGAAATTGATCTGTATGATTGGACCCCCGTTGCTATCACAGATTACAGTCATGAGACTAAATTGTATACTGTTCTCTCACCTTGTGATGGATATGAAAGGATATTTGAACTCCCCAGAATTTACATACTGTTTATGGCAGAAGACCCAGTTAATTTTGCTAATAGAATTAAGGATGCTGTTAATAGAAGAAGTGATGTTGAAAACAATGTTAAGTGAGTTATTTAAACATGATACAAAACTGACACTTCAATAAATTAATGGATTTGTTTACTTATTTTATTGCAAATTTATAATTATTTGATTTGAAAATTAGATTCTTAGATTGTTCTTTATTTGTTTTAGGTATCAATTTTATGTTGATTGTATGATGTTCCCTGGTATTCCAGAAATAGCAGACCACAGTCTTTCGAAGATGATAACAATGGGAACAAAAGTGAAGCATTCATTTACAAGGCACAGTGTTGACAGGGTAAACTCTTCTTTCATTCACTTCATTGGTGTTACGAATACTAACTTCTAGAACAGGCTTCATCATTTTATATATATGGGAATAATATATAAAGTAAACCCATTTCTAACCACAGATAATGGCAGGATAGCAATGATCACTACTAACACATAAATACAATATTTCGGTGTAAAACTACATTCATGTATTATAAAAGTGTTCATCACTGCCCGTTTGCATAAATATAGATATGCTCTCTCTCTATATATGGCTTTGTTGACCGTAGGTGCTTGCATGATCTTGGTCATGTTTCTATTTTCTTGTAAAAAAACATGGCCTGAAGTATTGTGATTTTTGTGGCAGTAGAGTATTTTTTGTTGCTGCTGTGAACCACCCTTCAACTTTGATGAAAGGTGGGACAGTTTATTTTTCCTTTCCGTATATATATATTGAACGTTCTGATAGGAAAATAATCACCGCTAACCAAAGTAGAAGATTGCTGCAGTATAGACAAATGGAATAACATGTGGACTCGGGGCAGCATTTAGGCATAGGTTATGTAGGCTGTAGCCTAGGGGCCCGCACCACATGCAAAAATAAAAATAAACAAATATAAAAATATATTAGTAACTGTCTTTCTGTTGACAACCAATATGTTAATAATCAATATTGTGTTTTTAATCTTTCCTTATTACGTGCTTTGGTGATCGTAGTAATCTTTTATCATTTGTTTTATTTTAATATGTAAGTCTACTGTTTCATATTGTTATTAAAACTTTTGAGTTTGTAATTCTGCAGGCTTTTGCTGAGGGTGTTTGGTTACAACAACACAACTACAATAGGCAGCACTTTATCTATTGTTAGGGAAAAGCCGATGTACCGAGGAAAGTATCGGCTTGTACACCTAAATTTGAGTTCTTCCAAAATGTTACCAAAAGTTCGAGAAAAGTTCTATAACCGTGAAAAACCTTGGAGAATGCTAACTGTAATGATTAAGTTGGTCGCCACTCACAGAATTAACCTCCTGTAAGAAAGGTGCTAAAATACAAATGAAAGTTGAAGTCAGTCACTAAAGGATATATTCTTGGAAATTTCACTGAGTTCACATAAAAGTCACAGTTAGCTATGGCA
>CM061919.1:39853788-39870777 GCA_031002005.1 Vandiemenella viatica
TTGAAATAAAGCAAGGGAAAGATGACAGACTTAAGAAACCTGTACAAATGCTATGGATATTAACTTTCATATACAATCATACAAACTCTAGATTTACTAAACTGTTCTCATTTTCAGAACTAAACCATTAAGTGCTGCTAAACCAAAACTAGAACGAAAAAATCATTTCGGGTCTACTGGAAATTGCGATTGCACTATAACATTCACTAATGACGTCATAAAATCACTGTAGTCAATCGTAAAGACCGCCACACACCTACGGGAAACTCACGGGATTTGGACGGGATGGTCACGGCCTTGAGGGATCCCGGCACGTGTGTGAGCATTTCCTTGAGGCCGTGGCCGCACCCCAGTGCGGCCAAATCCTCACCGAAAAACAATTCTTATTTCCTCGAAGGCCGGGACGAAGGGTGAGAACCTCAACGTATGTGTCCTGCGGTCAGTCGGCCTTGAGGATTTCTCGTGAATGCCTATATGCACAGCGATTTTGTTTCTCAGTTTTGTTCGATGTGCTCGGTTTCCAAGGGCGAATCCAGCCTTTGGGTCAGGGGGGGGGGGGGGGGTCACATAGTCGAGGTCTAACTAGGACATGCTTCAAAATTATAATAGTACCTATATATAAATAAAAGATAAATTAATTTAATTGCAATATGTCAAAATAATTTTAATCAAATAACAAAATCAGTTATTCTCTTCTGAACTCTCGTGAATCTTGTTATGACTTCCTCCACTTGAATACTTTAACGGATCTTGATCTCTTGATATTCTTTTTTTCATTAGCACATTCTGCCAGCAAATTAGCATTCGTACATGATAATTGGATTTCAGCTCCTCATCATTATCGTCACTAACATTTTGGCCATAGAGTCTTCTAAATTGTTGAAGTGTACTTTTCATACAGCATTTGGTTTTTCTGTGTTAATTGTACTTGTTGAGTGATTTACTTCTGTTCTTGAAGCTGTAAGTAATTTATGTTTTATATCTTTGATGAAAAAGTCACTGAAAAAAACTAAATACGTTGCTATTGGGAACAATATATTTTTGTCGATTTCAGAAAAACGATAATTCATTCTTCAAAAAGGACAAAATCTCAAGAACGGCTGGTGTGCTGACGTTGGGAGTTTCCCCACTATCAGCAGGAACTTGCATCTCATCATACAATTTATGAAGAATAACGTCGGATATACATGTGTTTAGTACGCTTAATTTTCTTGTGGTATCCTACAAGGGCTCAGTAATCTCACTAATCCTCGAATTAAGATCCATAGTCGCGTAAGCTGGACGTTCGTCGACAATTGATCGTAGTTGACGACTTTTTCACTGTGGTCCAAGTTGAGAAAGTTGAGATCCGTATCCGTATTCGCGGATCTAGACAGTAATGATCCGTATCTGTATCCGTATCCGCGGATATACATTTTTAACGATCCGGCACATCACTAATACAGCCCTACCGAAATACTCTTCAACTGATTTAACAGGTAGGTTATTGGCTCTATGCATTTATATCGGCACTGTTCTGGGGCATTAAATTTCCATCGCAAATTTCTCGGCAAATTCCATTTTTTTAATCTCAGAACACTCATTGTATCATTTATTGCGTCAGTAGAACTTTTTTTTAAGACAATTGAGTTCGTCTTCAATACTCTGCTTAAGGATATAGTTGTACAAGTACCTGAAAAATAAAATAAGGTATATTTCTAACTAACTGAGTAATTAATAAAATCTATGTATACTATTATAAATCTGTGAGAAACCTGCGTGTGCCTGATGTTTTGAAATGGCATCGCGCAAAAAATTCTTCAGCAATTAATATGGTACTTTCAAATTTTAAGAGCTTACGTTCCAGATTAAAATCTGCGAATACAGCTTGCGACTTGTATGTACTGAGGAACGGAGAATGAAATTATAACTATTTCTAGAAGGAGAAATAAGCGCGCAGATCACTCTGTATTCGATATGAGTATTCAATAAACACTGACAAAAGATCACACTACGATCATGCTTAGATTCTGTATTATTTTTTCACTTCTATTATTTAGTTCTCAGTTTTGTACACTAAAATAAACATAATACGTGAATCAAACGTGGTAATAAGAATCTTAAAATGAATAGTTATTTTGGGAAAAGTCATTATTAATTCGCATTTTACCAGCACTAAAAACCTTCAACTTCCTAGTCAGTATTGTCACATTTACTCATTGCTTTTCAGAGATCAGAGCAAGAACATTAATACATATTCAATCATACTATTCGTTTAAAAGCGTGAAAATTAGTGAAACTGATAAACTAATAGCTCCGGAGTAGGAAATTTTGCTCTTCATATTCAATCATACTATTCGTTTAAAGCGTTAAAATTAATGAAACTGATAAACTAATAGCTCCGGAGTAGGAAATTTTGCTCTTAAAGCGAAAAAGTAAAACGGTGATTACACGTCAGCTAGATACGAAGCCCGACAGAAAGGAAGGTTTGAACTTTGAATACAGTTACCAGGGAATTTATTTTTCGCAGTTGCAGTCGCAGTTGTTATTAATTAACGTTCATAACCTTGATTTTGTAATGTACATTTTAGATTGTAGTTTAAATCGTCATAAAGTTCGAATTACTTACGAACTATTTGACGAAAGCAATAACTACAACTGAAATTAAAAAAATCAATTAGGAATCCTAAAATCTTATGCTACATTGCGCGAATTACAGAACTAAATCCATCGTTTCTTATACATTAACAAAACGTGGCAGCAGTCACTCTGTCCAGGCTACATTTCAAAGTAACCACAACCTCCAGTAATACTGCCGTTCGAAAATCAAAGATGCTTAATTTAATTTAATTTTGATTGCAATGGAGTGCACGCTCTGGTAGCAATTTCCCTACGCACCCTTCTTAGTCTTTTCACGCACCCACCTACATTTGCCCTCTCCAAATTTCAACTTTAAATTCATCCAACTTTTTTGGTTAATTATTCATTATTTCTCTTGGTAACTTATTCCAATCCCTGACACCCTTACCTAAAAACAGAATCTTCCTACATCTTTGTGCCTGAAATCGAGTGTCAGCTTGTAGTCATGGTTATCTTTTCCCATACATGCATTACTTTTAATTCTTATGCCAATATCTTTCAATGCCTCATCACATACGCCTTGTAGACTCCTATGACCCTCTTCACCCTTCTCCTGTCTTGCAATGAATCCCATTCCAGATCTTTTATCATATCTGTAACTGACTGCATTCTGCAATAATTTACAGAGACAAATCTAGCAGCCCTTTTTTGCACCTTCTCCAACTGCTGTAGTTCATACTCAAAATGTGGGTCCCATACTACACTACCATATTCAAGCAATGGTATGACCAAAGTTTTGTAACCAACTTCCTTTACTTCTCTCGTACATCCCCTCATCACTCTTACCGACAAATGCAGAATTTTGAAGCCTTTTCCTACTGCCCGTCCAATGTGTCCTGCCCAGTTAAGCTTGTTATCAAATGTAATACTAAGATATTTACGTTTCAAGTCTTTAACAAGCAATTTTTTCCCCACCTTATATTCATAATCAACCTTTAGTTTTTTATCTGTGTATCTAATAAGCTATATCTTCATTGCATTTATGTTCATCTCATGTTTACCAACCCAACTAGGTATCCTGTCCAGATCACCCTGCAGCTGTTCGCAGTCCTCTTCAGTTTTTATATAGCACTAGCTTCGAGCCCGTCAAAAATGACGGTTTGAATGCAATATCCTGGCAGTTCATTTTTTTTACTTGGTTAATTATATGGAATTGTTATTACATAATGCTAATGGCCTGGATTTTGTAATGTTCTGTATATTTCATTTGCAGTTCACATAGTGATACAGTAGTAACTTCTACTGAATTATTGACGATGGAAGTATAGAACCAATAAAATTGAAAACAAATTAGGAATCCCACAAAAACTTTTGCTGTCAATGTAATATCAGTTTTATCCCTGGTCCAGGCACAATTCAGCACGATAAATATGAAACTTCTTTCCCCCGTAATAAATAATACTTCCAGTAACATGGCGCTTATGAAAACAGTTTAAATGGTTTGTAAAACTCATTTCAGAGCGAATTATGCTGTAACAAAATGTGTCAGTTGCGATTCTGGTCAACTTAGCCCCAATCTACATTAACATTGCATTCGAAAATCATAGCTTTTATTACCCTCATATGAATAACGACAGGCAGCACCTATGGTGGTAGTCTGAATTTATTCTGGAAAAGATTGCATGAAAAAGCGAATATCGACCATTTTTAATTAAATCATAGTGATATGAGTACCATACTGTGGTTAGATTATCGGAGTATTTGACTATGATTTATTTAAATAAATACATTTTACTTTAATGACGGAAAGTATAATATCAAAACGGATAACGGTCATTTATCTCGGTGATACATTTCATGATTCGTAAATATGGTGTAAACTTTTTTCGAGTTTTTAATTAACTTCATTGTTTATCATCTGCCAAAAACATTCTTAGGTTATGTTTTAACCTCGTTCTTATAACTGGTACATATAAAATAACGCAAACATGGAATACTCTTCTCCTTGCATTAATTTTTGCATCTAGTTGTCATAAATAAACAAAAAGCTACATGTAAATTTAAACGAACGTACCAACTGTAACTTAGTAACAGAGCTTAGTAACATACGATTGCCTCGCATTAATTTTCTATCTCTGCTCGCCGCTATTTGGCTGCAAGAATATCTTTGTTGAATTGCGAATTATAAATTGAAATCATTTTTAATTATATCTTTCGTGATATGAGTACCTTATTCTGGTTACATTATCAGAATATTTGGTTATATTTTATTTAAATACATGCATTTTTATAATTTCGAAAACGGATAACTGTTATTTGACTGATACATTGCGCGATTACGTACATTTCTCTTAGTTTTTAATAAACTTCATTGTGTCTTATCGTCTGCCAAAAAAATTCTTAGGTTATGGTTTAACCTAGTTTTGATAACTGATACAGATAGCGTCAATATTGAATCCCCTTCTCCTTACATGAATTTCTGCGTCTAACTGATAAAATAGCGTAAATATTGAATCTTCTTCTCCTTATATAAATTTCTGCGTCTAGCTGTAAATAAACGAAAAGCAAGATGGTGGTACGAATGTAATATGGTGGTTGATGATTGGCCGTTCTTTAGCCAATAGGTGAAGCAGCTATAGACAACGCACGCAGACGCCACGTTAGCGTTTTATATAATAGGATTATGTCATCCGCAGAAAATACAAATTCTGTAGTAAACCAACACAATTATTCATCAGAATAATGAATAGCAATGGTTCCAATATATTACCCTGTGGCACTTTCATTTTTACTTCCACTTCTTTTGATGCTGCATTTCCTAAGCTAACTTTTTGTTTTCCACCTTTTAAAAATTCTTCTACCCACCATACACTTTCTCATCTATTCCAATAGTTTTTATCTTATTTACTATAATTTTGTGGCTCACTCTGTCAAAAGCTTTTGAAAGATCTAGTGCTACACTGTCAATTTGGCCTCCCTTGTCCATTTCATCCGAAATATCTTGCATATATACTACCAACCAAGTTTCGCATGAATAATCTTGCCTAAAGTGTACTTGAAAACCAACACTCCTCACATATATTTCTCCATTAATTTACCTACCACTGATCTGAAACTGATTGACCTATAATTTTCGACTCTATTACTTACTCCTTCTTTATGTACTGGCGCTACTATCACACTTTTTCAGTCCTCTGGTATGCATAAAGGATCCATACTCAATTTAAATATTTCTAGATAAGGTACAATGCCACATCTGGATATCTTTAAGATATCTGTTGAAATATTATCTACACCAGTCCCTTAAAAATTTTTCGCTGGTGAGTTAGCATTTTTACCAAGAAAATCATCGAAAGCTATTAATGGTTCTTTTATGAATCGTTTTAGAGGAGTTTTTGACTGTGTGGCAACTCAAGGGCGATACTGTAAATAAAACATAATATTTTCTTGGTCTTAATGTGATAAAACAAGTCATTGAAACTTGTCAATGTGTGACTTCTAATATATATATATATATATATATATATAGTGTGGGAAAATATAAATTTGAGAAAGCAACTAATGTTTGTCGATCAATATAGCTCTTGTTGAAACGTCTAGGTATTTTCTTACAAACCATCCAATATCTGAGGAAAATTTCGATTGATAAAACAAACTTTTTATCTGATTAGAACTGGAAGTCGACGAACAAGAAATCGGCAAGCATAGAACAGCTTCAGCAGGAGTAATACTTTCTTCTTCATCTAAGGTTAAGGTAGTTGTTGAAGCATCGGCAGCACACATATTATCATATGCATTAGTGCTCAGTATAGGTAAATGTTTTGGGTGTTTATCAATCTCAAACCTAGGTTTCTTCATAAAAGAATGAATCTATCTCTCTAAATAAACCACTACGTGCATTACGTTTCGACACATTAGCACAATCACATTTTTCGCTGCATCCTGTAGTAAAAAACACCAGTGCATAACTAAAATGACAATATTTATGTAAATACATCAAACGGTTTAGTGGCGAGAAGCGCTCGGAGCTACGCGGCTGTGACGTCACCGAACATCGGACGCGCATCCGCGAACGAATAGTACGACGCGATGCGCGACGCGGCAAAATCAAAAGTTGCAATTGCGTGCACAATATTCAGTTCACAATGACCGATCGGATACAACATAAAATTATAAACAGTATACAGTCGCATTGTGACTGTCGTGTATGTTTTTGTGAGATCTGGTCATCCATTATTCAAAGTAATCTTATTTAATTAAAATCAGTGAGATTAAAAATATTATCAGAGGCCGAGCCCAGGGGGAGGGGGGTCATGACCCCCATGACCCCCCCCCCTTGGATCCGCCAATGTCGGTTTCGTGATGTTCCGTGTACAGGAGGAATTTATAAAAATGTATGAATGTATGGGAAGTGAAGTGCAAGGAATATCACGACAGAAACAAACGAGAAGCAGCCTACGCCAAGCTGGTAGATATATTGAAGGAAAATGAGCCAAATGCAAAAAAAAGAATCTGTAGTAAAAAAAAAAAATCAGCAACATGAGAAGTGCCTACAGAAACGAAAATAAAAAAAATTAAGGATTCCATCAAATCAGGAGCGTCGATTGATTCTGTTTACGAGCCGAAGCTGTTGTACTTCCATTTGTTAAGGTACATACCCTTATTTTGTAAAACTTTACATATAATCAAATTGAAAATTATTATTTCCTTAATTTTTCTTTGTTTCTTAACCAATCTTTTGTATTTTTATTTAGGTTTTTAGATGATCAAGACACTCCTCGACATTCCCGAACGAACATTGATAGTGATGATGATAAAGATGAAGACAACGATAGTGTTAATGAGGTAAGTAACATAATTAGTTAACAGCAGGAAATTTTATACTTTTTGGAGAAAATGATTTTAGAAAATTACAGTTACAATGATTTTATAATACCATAATAATTTATTACGTTATTATAACTCAAGCAATAAATTTTTTTAGATACCTGGGTGTTATATTTCGCCTATTTTAAAGTAGGTAATTAAGAAGAAGACTTATAACTCAGAATTTTTTTATTAAAAGTATTTGGTATAAGTATAAAGTTATTTATTTAAATTAAAAGTATTTAACGTAATGTAAGTACTTAATATATAAGTATGTAATATGAGCAAGTACAGAGTGAATTAATCCTTGTACTATGTGGGTATGAACTATTACCCGTTATTATTGTAGATTCTTCTTTTAAATCGCGTTAAGTTAAAAGTAAAAAAAGTTTTCCAATTACCAAAATTGTTTAGCTGCCTAAAAGCTAGATAAAAGCATATTGAACAATTTCAAATGTAGTTGAGTTGCCAAGGAATCTTGCCTTCATTAGCAAAATAGTTCATAAAATCATATCGCACCTGTTTTGCTGAACGAAAATTGTTTCCTTGATTGTTTCGGTATAATTCAAAGAAGTGATCATTCTCAGCATCGTATCCCAAAGAAGTTGTACCTTCATCTGTGTTTTCATGGTCGAAACATTCTGAAGGAGCATGAGAGCTGGGTACCATATTCATTAAAAAATTGTGTAGGGCACAAGAGGCCATAACGACGGATTCAATATTTTTTGGTTTTAAGTTAATCGTTGTGTGAAATATTCGGAACCGCGCGACCATTATACCAAATACGTTTTAAATTATGCGTCTCGCTCTTGACAAACGGTAGTTAAAATTTTCCGATGTGGAGAAGTGAGGTCGGCTAGTCTAAACGGCTTTCATCATGTTTTATCCCAGTGGGAAGGCATCATCCACTACAAATACATAGGGCATACTGCTATTTGAATTTCTGATTGTATCTGCTTGAGGTAAATTAAGACAGTTACTTGTTAGTTTTTCAAAAAAATTCATATTCTTCAGAACACCATCGTCAGAAATTATACCAATGGTACCAAAATCACACATTATGATTTGATAATTAGCATCAGCCAGGCAGAGTAGAACCATGCTGTCTCTTTCTTTGTAGTTGTAGTATTCGGATCCACTGCCAGCCGGAGGTACGACGGCGATATGTTTCCCGTCCATAGCTCCAAGGCAGTGAGGATAATTCCATTTCCTTTCAAAAGTTTTCGCAATATCCTTCCATTTTTCATCAGTGCGAGGAAACTGCAAACACAAACAATAATTAGGATTTGAAAAAAAGCATTAAAAATAAATATTTACAACACTTAAAGCCACGAATTTAAAATATGCAAAGTAATAAGCTATGAAATTCGAAATTTTATTGAATAATTTCAAAGAATTTTTTTTATTCTTCAGGAAACAGCAGCAACGCAGCCGCAGAATGACTCCAGCCCAAATGCCGATCAGCATACTTCACACGAACCATTCCCGACAGCGAGTACTCCACACGCATCTAAAAAAGGAGAAACATTAAACCATCAGGAAATGAAACTTTGCGAAGTGATGTGTTGATGTCAACATGCATTGCGGTCAAAGAACATTAAAAAAAAACCTGCTGCAAGAAGATCGCTTTGACATTGTTGGCAAAACCGTTGTTATGAAATTACGTGGCCTCCCGACAAATCAAATGCTAATAGCAGAAAAAATAATTAATGACACCCTATTTCAAGCCGAAATGGGTTGTTTAAGAATGCCTTACAGTGAGCAAAGGTTACCTTCTTACGGCCGGTTCTATTCTGCAGGCAGTAGTTCCGGATTTTTTTGTCCAGGAACCCCATGGAATAGTCCCAGCCCACAACCTTTACGATCTGAATTTTCCCTCCATTCCCAACAACACCCGCAAGAGCATTGTAAGCCACCAGCACATTTTGATAAATTACCACAAAACAACGACACAGCAGCAAGTTACAATGCAAATGATGTCTTATGATTTGAATTTGGGTTTTATCACAATATGATCAAATATATTAATAACAACATGATTTCAATTTAAATTTAAATTTATTTTTGTGTAATTTAAGTTTAATTTTATGTTGTTGATGTATTCACGAAAGAGAATAAATCAATTATCTATATAATAAAAAATGAATCGCCAAATGTGTTGCTAACCGCAAAACTCGAGAACGGCTCGACCAATTTGGCTAATTCTTTTATTTTTTTATTTTTTCGTTTATGCACAAGGAAGGTTCTTATGGAGAGAAAAAAACGCAAAAATTGGAAGGAAAATAGTAAAAACAACACTTTTCTTTTCCCTCAATCAAAACAAAACAAAGGCGCATTAGGATTATTTTTGGTATGACTTCAAGTTGAATAGACTCTATGGATATTAATGTATGTCTGCGTGTGATCAGCGAAACTAATATCACTGACGTACGTGTTATCATTATTTCCCCAGTGTGTGGCATTTTCTTGGTTGCTTTTAAATTTTCGCTTCTCTCGAAAACTAGTTGTGTGTTTACATTTAGACCTGTGCCGCCTATTACGAAAGATCCGACTATGAAAATAGAATGCATCAGTTTAGAAGGATGCAATACTAAAAATACCTAAAGAGCAAAATCGCTTACTGGTATTTCAGTTGAGAAGCGATATGCATTAGCGTCTGAAGATCGAGCCACATTTTAAGAATGCAAAGTTCTGGTAAGCCTTGTGGTGATGGGTTCCATTCATTTTAAATTATGCTCAGGTAGAATTCACGATGATTGAATTGCCTGCGAGTAATAATATTTTCTTACTTTTAAAATCTACATAAATAAAATTGAATCGCCAAATATGTTGCTAAGCGCAAAACTCGAGAACGGCTCGACCAATTCGGCTATTTTTTTTTATATATATATATTTTCGTTAATCCACAAGAAAGGTTCTTATGGATAGAAAAAAACGTAGAAAAATTGCGCGGAAAATAGTAAAATCAACACTTCTTTCCCATAAAAACCAGTCAATCAAAACAAAGCAAAGGCGCGTTAGGATTATCACTGGTATGCCTTCAAGTTGATTAGACTATATGGATATTAGGCTATGCCTGTCCAAAATAAAGTTCGAAGGAAAAAAAGGGTTTGCATGTCATCATGAAAATAATATTACTGCCAGTCCTTCCTCCATGCTGCCAGTCAATCAAAACAAAACAAAGGCGATTTATGATTATCTTTGGAATTGCAAAATGATCGATTTGAAGAAATGTTTTTAAAACAACTCATTGGCATTGGTAATGACAAAATCCCTGTAGACGTTTTGACTAGCTGCATTACATTTCCTGTTAATTTTTTGGTTGAACGAACGAGCTATATTACCGAGACAAAAACACGGATGCAAATGAAATAAATTTCAAAATGAAATTGCCGATGAATTAAGGACATCTTAATCATGAATTAAGCACAACTAACCAAGATGATGTCTACTATCCACCAGAATTTTTGAACTCACTGGATTTGCCAGGATTGCTGCATCATAATCTTCAATTAAAAGTAGGATCGGTGGTCATACATAATGTTGCGAAATATCAACCAACCGCGTCTTTGTAATGGCACACGGCTAGCTGTGAAAAAATTACTGAACAATGTGATCAAAGCAACCATTCAAACGGAAACGTAAGGGAGAAGATGTGTTGATACCTCGCATCCCAATGGTAGCAACCGACGTACCATTTGAATTTAAGTGACTGCAATTTCCAGTGCGGCTTGCTTTCGCTATGACCATAAATAAATCCTAGGGTCAGTCGTTGAGTGTTTGCGGCGTTAATCTTGAAAACCCATGCTTCCCTCATGGATAGTTGTATGTTGCCTGCTTCCATGTTGGAAAATCGTCAGCTTTATTTGTTTACGCACCAGGTAACCAAACAAAAAATATCGTGTACCATAAAGCATTACAATAAAAATATCATCACATTATTACTACCGTCTTGCAGTGTACGAAATAGAAAACTTATTTTTGTAAGCAATCGTTGTTTATTATTGAGACATTAAATCAATAAATAAAGTGATCACTCTGAAATACGTTTTATTTATTTATTTTTCTATTGGACTATGATAGGGCAATAACTTTTGACAGAAAGAAGTCTGTCGGAGCAGCTAGTATTAAATAATATCAATGTGTAAAAGAGAAATAATTACTTACCTTCATATAATCCTTGCGAAGAACTTTATAAATGGCCTCGCATGTTTCTGGTATGATGAAGCCAAGGGCTTGAGGACAAATTATTGTTGAAAACTTGAGGTCTTCATAACTTCTTCCCGTTGCCAAAAACCGCAGCGTAGAGGTAAGTCTTTCATGAGGTGAAATTGCTTCCCGCATAACGGTATCTTTTATTTGTAATAAATGGAGTGAGCACTTCAGGCTCGGAAATAATACAGATAGCACGTTTCGAACTTTCAATTCTTCAGTAAGTTATCCTCGATATATTTTTACTATAGTTACATTATTCAGCATTTTGCATGGAAAGGTTTATTAATTTAATATATATAAATAAGGCCCGCACCACAATTATAGCGTTGCGTCCTAAAGGGCCTACAGATCCTAAATGCCGCCCTGTCCAACAGCGAGGAAAGCTGCCTGCAAGAATCTTATCCTTTTGTTGCTGTGGCTATGAGTTTACGTTAAATCCGGCAAAATTTATTTTATTTAGGAAGCTTAGAATGTATAGATGGGTGGGGTATTTTGTTCCAAATCTACGATAAGTAACTGAAATTATTAGTCGTAAAATATAGCAAATGCACTCGGTATTTTAAATGTTAGGGATCTGATACTAATTTAGGCAGACGTAAGGAGTATACTTTATTGAATTCTAACCCAGTCGTGGCAGAAACTTTAAAAATAAAACAAAACCCCCTTTTTTTCCTTAACGTTTTGAGGATTGCTGAACCATCACGTATTAAGGCAATTTTTACTACGAAACATTTGGTCTTTAGTTGGTATGCAAACAAGCAAGAATATGCACTACATTTTGACGTTATAAATTATTTATAATACGCTATCGCAAGTTTCTTCCACATTTTGCGACAGATAGCTGATATACAGATATACAAGACAATCCTGGAGACATTATTCCTTGTATCGTTCAACCTTCTACCTGGTAGAGATGTTGAAGAAATTCATGTCTGTTGAAAATAAGCCTGATGGGCGAGCGGTAATGCTCGGCTCAGACTTCATGGAGGATGCGCTTTCAAATGCCGGGATGGTTGCTTCAGAATACCATTGATCGATTCTTTTCCGTTCCTCGATTTCAATATAATACGACGGGAGAGGGGGGGGGGCTGCTGGTTGTGCAGGGATGACAGAATGCCGCTTTCCGTGTCTTTAGTTATTGTGGATAAAGTAGGGAGGAGCAAAAGGAGTCTTGCGTTTAACCACTGCAGTATTATGATGCCAACTCCAGGCGGAATCGCGATCTCCAGTAATCCCAGCTCTACAATTATGGCATACCACATTACAAAATTGGCGTAATTTTATGCTTCTTAACTCTGTTAACTTCTGATATTCAATTCGGCCATGGCCTTTTGGGGGGGGGGGGCATCCCGGCATTTGCTTGGGGTGATTTGGGAGACCATGGAGGGCCCGGGTCTGGATGCCAGGACGGGGATTCGAACCGCCGTCCTCCCGAATGCGAGGCCAGAACGCTAACCGTTACACCACCACGCTCGGTGGGCCCCAATATGATACCCAAACTATTCTCCACTACAATTCAGATTTCTAATAGTAACTGTTCCTTAATCTGCCAGCAATATCGCTCTAAATGAAACGAAACTATATTTTACGAGCCGATGACACTGCAATTTATTTTGTGTTTATACTCTTTTTCTCTCGCCGTGTATCTGCCACAATAGTAACTGAAGTTTATGCTTCCAACAGGATTTGTGATATCGTTGGCAACAAACTCTTGTGGAAGCTGGTTATCTGCTACCGAATGGCGGTATGCGATTTATTGCTTGTTTCTCGGTACAGGGGGCCATCCAAAATTTACACATTCAAATTTCAAAGGGTTTATTTTTTACCTCATTCCCCTCTTTTGTAACACTTTGGGGAACTTCCTCCACTCAACATCACAAATTTTAAATTTGCAAATTGATTTCAGTGTGACTCAAGGAAGTTATGACACCCCCTCCCCCTCGTTATGTCATACACTGTGATCCCTCTCCCCCTTTTCCCATGCTTTTACAGTTATTTATGAATAGCTACTTACATTGAAACAGCTATTTGTGAAACTGGAGCATTGTAATTTTAAATATTTTTCGCACTAGCCTTACCTAAATTACTAATTAAAACCGTGCCTGTTTGGTGAGCTGTTATTGCTAGGATTCCTACATCCAGGAAGACATCTCTCAATTCCTGGTCCGGTTATTCGGATTCGGTTCTCCATGGTTTCCCGAAGTCGCTCCGGGCGAATGCTGGGATGGGTCCTTGAAGGGGCCATGGCTTAATTCCATCACGTTCTTTAACCCGTATCACCTTTCGGCTCTAATAACGTCGATTACTCTAAAGACCAAAATTTGTTAGAAAATGCACTTTCGAAAATTGAGAAATTATTCTTTTGCAGTTATTTTCCTCTACTGTGACTACATCGCGTGCAACGTAGTGACAAAAAGCATCGGAACGTGGCGTGTGTGTGACTTCGGAGCGCATGGACACAGTTTTACAGAGATTCCGTATAATATCGGGTTAATCCTCGATACGCGAGCTAAATTCCTCTAGCTTGTGTTTAATAACCCGGCGGATTCATTAGCAAGGAGAGATAGTTAGGTACTGCCTATACACGGGGATCATAAAAGAATTTGCTTCGTTTGTGAAAACCTTAGATTTGATGGATATCAGTGGTGAAACAATCACTAGCTAATTAATCTTTACAAATGCGTGAATGTAAGGGTTAGGGAGAGACTATACTAGTCTTTTCCAACCAAATGTCAACCTCTCCTTCACGTGGTGCACCCTGTTTGCACGGACGAGGCTCTGGCGACTGAAAGATTCCCGGTATAAGGAGTCACCCACTGCTTGCCAACGGCCTCTGAAAAGAGGGCGGAAGAGCGGGGAGCGGTTCAGGGCACCCTCTTGCCCTTGGGGTTGGAAACGGCCCCTAAAGGCGGATAAATCAGAAATGATCAACGGCATGGGGATGCAGAAGGCAACGGGAAACCACTGCATTAAAGACCCAAAGGGTTTCCCGAGGACATGTAATCCTCTCAAATTACATATATCATGATGGCTTCTTCCTGGGTAAAATATTCCGGAGGTAAAATAGTCCCCCAATCGGATCTCCGGGTGGGGACTGCTCAGGGAGGAGTCATCAGAATGGATAGAAACATTCTACGAGTCGGAGCGTGGAATGTTAGAAGTCTGAATAGGGCAGGTAGGTTAGAAAACTTAAAAAGGGAGATGGAACAACTTAAGTTAGATGTTGTTGGGATTAGTGAGATTAAATGGAAGGACGCACAGGATTTCTGGTCTGGGGAACACAGGATAATTAGCACACAAGCTGTCAATGGAGTCACTGGTGTAGGATTTGTAATGAACAAGAAAGTAGGGAGACGGGTTAGTTATTATGAACAATTTAGTGACAGGATTATTTTGATGAGGTTAGAAACTAAGCCCGTCCCAACCACATTAGTACAAGTATATATGCCAACGTCACAGGAAGATGACGAAGAAATAGAAAAAATATACGCTAAAATTGAAGAATTAATCCAATATGTGAAAGGGGAGGAAAATCTAATAATCATGGGTGATTGGAATGCGATAGTGAGAGAAGGAAAAGAGGGGAATACTGTAGGAAGTTTTGGTCTAGGAGAAAGAAATGAGCGAGGAAGCAGATTGCTAGAATTTTGTGAAAGATATAAGCTTATAGTGGCGAACACACTGTTTAAGAACCATGCAAGAAGAATATACACCTGGAAACGTCCTGGGGATACAGGCAGATATCAGCTAGATTATATCATGGTCAAACAGAGATTCAGGAATCAAGTTCTAGACTGTAAAGCGTACCCAGGAGCAGACATAGACTCGGACCATAATTTGATAGTAATGAAGTGCAGGCTGAAAATTCAAGCGAATAAGGAAGCAGCATAAGCAGAACAGACTGGAAGTGAATAAACTGAAACAATCTAGCACAAGAGAAAAATTTGCAGAAATGGTAGACTTAGGTCTAAGAATTAACTGTGAAAGGAGCTCAACCGAGGACGAATGGAATGCATTAAAGACCGAAATAATGAAAGCTGGCAAAGAAACCTTAGGCTTTAGAGAACAAGCTGCCCGAAAACCTTGGATCACAGAAGAAATTTTGCAGCTGATCGATCAGAGGAGAAGGTACAAAAATGCTCAGGATGAAGCAGGAAAAGAGCAGTACAGGCAATTTAGAAATCAAATAAATAGGAAATGCAAAATAGCAAAAGAAAAATGGCTACAAGAAAAGTGTGAAGAAGTAGAAAAGGAAATGGTTGCAGGAAAAGTAGATGTTGCATATAGAAAGATCAAACAGAATTTGGAGAAATGAAGAAAAGAGGTATGAACATTAAAGCTGCCGATGGGAAACCTCTTTTAAGGTCAGAAGATAGAGCTAACAGATGGAAGGAATACATTGAGAAACTGTATGTTGGGGACGACTTGAACAATAGTGTATTGGAAAAGGAAGGCGATGTCGACATGGATGACTTAGGAGATCCTGTTTTGAGGACAGAATTTAATAAAGCTCTGAATGACTTGAAAGCAAATAAGGCAGTTGGAATTGATGAGATCCCTGCAGAACTTCTTAAATCTCTAGGAGAGGAAGGAATCGAAAGATTATTCAAGCTGATATCAAAAAGTTATGAAACAGGAGAAATTCCAACTGATTTAATAAAAACATCATCTTCACACTTCCAAAGAAAGCACAAGCCGACAAATGTGAGAATTATCGCACAATTAGTCTAACATCACATGCTTCAAAATTACTGACCAGAATAATATACAGAAGGATGGAAAGAGTAGTAGAAGAGATAGTAGGTGAAGATCAGTTTGGGTTTAGGAAAAATCGCGGTACAAGGGAAGCAATTCTGTCTTTAAGATTAATACTTGAAGGGCGGATCAAGAAAAATAAAGATACTTTTATGGCATTTGTTGATTTAGAAAAAGCTTTTGATAATGTTAGGTGGGACAAGATGTTCAAAATTTTAAAGAAGTCAGGTCTAAAGTATCGAGATAGAAGAATCCTCTATAAACTATATAAGAATCAAGTGGCTGTGATAAAAGTAGAGAATCACGAGAGACATGCATCAGTTAAAAAGGGTGTGAGACAAGGTTGTAGTCTATCCCCGTTAATATTCAACTTGTATGTAGAAGAAGCAATGAAGAAAGTCAAAGAAAAATTTCCATGTGGCATAAGTTTTCAGGGAGAAAAAATCAGTATGCTACGATTTGCTGACGACATTGTCTTATTAGCAGAGAGGGCTGAGGATATTGAGAAGTTATTGAATGGCATGAACAAAATACTGAAGGAAGATTTTGGACTGAATATAAATCAAAGTAAAACAAAAGTGATGAAATGTAGCA
>CM061919.1:39871777-39936577 GCA_031002005.1 Vandiemenella viatica
CTTCAAGTATTAATCTTAAAGACAGAATTGCTTCCCTTGTACCGCGATTTTTCCTAAACCCAAACTGATCTTCACCTACTATCTCTTCTACTACCCTTTCCATCCTTCTGTATATTATTCTGGTCAGTAATTTTGAAGCATGTGATGTTAGACTAATTGTGCGATAATTCTCACATTTGTCAGCTTGTGCTTTCTTTGGAAGTGTGAAGATGATATTTTTATTAAAATCAGTTGGAATTTCTCCTGTTTCATAACTTTTTGATATCAGCTTGAATAATCTTTCGATTCCTTCCTCTCCTAGAGATTTAAGAAGTTCTGCAGGGATCTCATCAATTCCAACTGCCTTATTTGCTTTCAAGTCATTCAGAGCTTTATTAAATTCTGTCCTCAAAACAGGATCTCCTAAGTCATCCATGTCGACATCGCCTTCCTTTTCCAATACACTATTGTTCAAGTCGTCCCCAACATACAGTTTCTCAATGTATTCCTTCCATCTGTTAGCTCTATCTTCTGACCTTAAAAGAGGTTTCCCATCGGCAGCTTTAATGTTCATACCTCTTTTCTTCATTTCTCCAAAATTCTATTTGATCTTTCTATATGCAACATCTACTTTTCCTGCAACCATTTCCTTTTCTACTTCTTCACACTTTTCTTGTAGCCATTTTTCTTTTGCTATTTTGCATTTCCTATTTATTTGATTTCTAAATTGCCTGTACTGCTCTTTTCCTGCTTCATCCTGAGCATTTTTGTACCTTCTCCTCTGATCGATCAGCTGCAAAATTTCTTCTGTGATCCAAGGTTTTCGGGCAGCTTGTTCCCTAAAGCCTAAGGTTTCTTTGCCAGCTTTCATTATTTCGGTCTTTAATGCATTCCATTCGTCCTCGGTTGAGCTCCTTTCACAGTTACTTCTTAGACCTAAGTCTACCATTTCTGCAAATTTTTCTCTTGTGCTAGATTGTTTCAGTTTATTCACTTCCAGTCTGTTCTGCTTATGCTGCTTCCTTATTCGCTTGAATTTCAGCCTGCACTTCATTACTATCAAATTATGGTCCGAGTCTATGTCTGCTCCTGGGTACGCTTTACAGTCTAGAACTTCATTCCTGAATCTCTGTTTGACCATGATATAATCTAGCTGATATCTGCCTGTATCCCCAGGACGTTTCCAGGTGTATATTCTTCTTGCATGGTTCTTAAACAGTGTGTTCGCCACTACTAGTTTATATCCTTTCACAAAATTCTAGCAACCTGCTTCCTCGCTCATTTCTTTCTCCTAGACCAAAACTTCCTACAGTATTCCCCTCTTTTCCTTCTCCCACTATTGCATTCCAATCACCCATGATTATTAGATTTTCCTCCCCTTTCACATATTGGATTAATTCTTCAATTTCAGCGTATATTTTTTCTATTTCTTCGTCATCTTCCTGTGACGTTGGCATATATACTTGTACTCATGTGGTTGGGACGGGCTTAGTTTCTAACCTCATCAAAATAATCCTGTCACTAAATTGTTCATAATAACTAACCCGTTTCCCTACTTTCTTGTTCATTACAAATCCTACACCAGTGACTCCATTGACAGCTTGTGTGGTAATTATCCTGTGTTCCTCAGACCAGAAATCCTGTGCGTCCTTCCATTTAATCTCACTAATCCCAACAACATCTAACTTAAGTTGTTCCATCTCCCTTTTTAAGCTTTCTAACCTACCTGCCCTATTCAGACTTCTAACATTCCACGCTCCGACTCGTAGAATGTTTCTATCCATTCTGATGACTCCTCCCTGAGTAGTCCCCACCCGGAGATCCGATTGGGGGACTATTTTACCTCCGGAATATTTTACCCAGGAAGAAGCCATCATGATATATGTAATTTGAGAGGATTACATGTCCTCGGGATACCCTTTAATGCAGTGGTTTCCCGTTGCCTTCTGCATCCCCATGCCGTTGATCATTTCTGATTCATCCGCCTTTAGGGGCCGTTTCCAACCCCAAGGGCAAGAGGGTGCCCTGAACCACTCCCCGCTCTTTCGCCCTCTTTTCAGAGGCCTTTGGCAAGCAGTGGGTGACTCCTTATACCGGGAATCTTTCAGTCGCCAGAGCCTCGTCCGTGCCAACAGGGTGCACCACGTGAAGGAGAGGTTGACATTTGGTTTGAAAAGACTAGTATAGTCTCTCCCAAACCCTTACACCCCACTTCATCATATAAAATGTATTTTCCACCTAAAAAAATAAACTATATAAATATTTAAATTAAATATTACCTAGGTACGGATGTTTTCTGTATTATTCATCTAGTTGGACACTTGTAAAATCACGATATTTAATTTAATAATCATGATCAATTAGTCAATTAGTGCAGGTTGATTTAGCATTTCCGTTGTATTTTTCGCATTTTTTTTAGAACTATTAAATAATTACATAAGTATCAATTCTCTTTATTTTCGATACAAGCTGCTATAATCATTTCTTTGTTTGTATAACAGTTTAGATGCAGTGTTGCAATTGGTGGATGCTGAAATCAAAATCTTGAACGTCTGACAACAGCACTGCTTTAATCATAATAGAGCCTCGGTCACGTACTACGCAATGAACTGTATTATCCCCCATTCTTGGAAGAAAAAAAACCGCAATTTGGATAAAATAATTTCTCCTGTATGTCGTCCGTTCATAACTTCACAATTCAAAATATTGTCATTTTCCGGAAATCAGCTGTGACTCCGGGGGAGGTCAGAGTAAGTAAAGAACGCCAGAACTCATCTCCCGACTATTTGCTACTCGATTGCACAAATCTCTTAGGCCCTACAAATTGTGAGTAAACCTGTCTTCCTTTTAATCTATACCGAGGCAAAGAAACTTTAACTACTCGAGGAATCCTATACTATCTACAAAACTAAATGGTAAATCCTGCAGGGCTATCATGTCACCAATCAAACGATTCATTTCTTTATTTTTTGGCGGAAATGAGTCCCAAAACTAGTTTTTTTTGTTAGGGCTTGTTTAATAATTGCTTTTTTATTTCAACTATTGGACTAGGCTGACTTTGTTATTTGTTTTCTTCTGGCTGCATTTAGTTTTTTAAACTCTTCTGGATGCATAGATTACAAATGAATTTTTAAAGTACTGGTAGTACGTTCTTTTTCGATAATATTATTTTTTACATATTGTACACTTTGCCACAAATTCAATATTTTCTACGAAAAGTCTTCTGTTCGGACTTGTTTTTGGTTTCATTTTGAGACTCGATACTTTAAACACTATTGTACAACAAAATTCGCACGCTACGCAATGTGTGAAAACAGAAAACTGTCATTGCACCGACAGTTGGCCTATTGGTGCTCAAGCGAATGAAGTTAGCTCAAACATCACAGCATCACCCAGTGACACAGATTAATTTGATTTACTTTTAGGGTCCACTAAACTTCCGTTAAAAAAGGTGCAAAAGCGGAAACGGAAGTCCCAAGTCTTGCGGATGCAGAAGAGGAGCTCTATTACATCCCTAGTGTGTACGGCACAGCAGTATTAAACTTTGATATACGGCGGTTATTCTCCAATTCAAATGTTTAATGTATCCACGTAATAGCATCTTTATTTCCTAATCTTATATATATTATACAATTATATACAAATAGACTTGTGTAACCCTACATCAAATTTCATTTCGCATCCACAATTACCTAGTGTTTCTCTGCGGTAGTAGCGTCACGTCTCCCGTCGTGTACTATGTTTGTTGCAGTCGATAGCTGTGGGGGTGTGGGAGACATGGTGGTTGAAAGTAATCGACCGAGGACATTTTCATATTTCGACCAATGACGTGTGTCAATATATATTACTTTTTAGTCACAGCTACCTTGCGCAGATCACTGATGTTATTGTATGGCAGTAGCCCCGCATCTTCCATCGTGCAGTATGGTATTTAATTCGTATGGCAGAAGAAATACAAAAACAGTAACTACATTAACTTACAATACATATAACTAATACTACAGACTGATATCTAACGATTCAATTGCTTCTGTTGTTGCTTCGTGAATGCATTGTACCACTGAATCGGGGTGTAAGGGTTTGGGAGAGGCTATACTAGTCTTTTCCAACCAAATAGGCCCGTTTACACGCACGGTTTTTCCGACGGTTTTGGAGCGTACTACGCTCCAGGCGCGCGCATCAATCTACGTGTAAATGCTCGGTGGTCAGAGAGGCCTGGCGCGCGCTCCGAATGCGCACATCTGCCGCGCAGGTCTAACAAGGTCTAGCGTTTACACGTGCATTGTCGGTCTGCAGTCTTGATATGTCAGTACAAGTTCGTTGTTAGTTCGAATTTCTGGCTGACTTTATTTAACTGTACCCTGCTTTAACAGATAAAAATCTAAATCTTGAAAAAGTGGTCAAGAGATAATTTGGAAGGATTTATAGAACTTCATAAGAATTTTCTATGTTTGAGGAAGGTTAAATCAAATGACTACAAAAATAAAAATTTAAAACATCGTAAATATGATTAGTTAGTAGAATTCAGCAGGGTAAATGTATGTGAAAGTGAAAACAAAGATTTCGTCACTGAAAGGATTCAAGAAAATCGGCGGCAATTCGAAAAGAACTGAGAAAAATATATGCAAGCAATTTCAAATCTTGGAGGGATATCTCAGTTTCCAAAAAAACGAAGAGTAGGAGGCAAACATTACTCTGCAGTTATGCTTTGCCTCATAACTGTGTCTTATTTTGATATTTGTGTTGAAACTAACTTCACGTTTTTAGGTAAAGGTGTCAGGTATTGGAATAAGCTACAAAGGGAAATGATGAACAATTTACCAAAAACGTTGAAAGAATTTAAAGTTAAAATTTGTAGAGGGCAAATGTAGGTGAGTGCAGGAAAGGGGGAAGATGGGTGTGTAGGGAAATTGCCACAGGAGCGTGCGCTCCATTGCAATTTAGTTAAATATTATTATTAAAATGTAGTTATATATGGAATTGTCATTTCGTAAACAATTTTTAAGTCATCTGGGTCATTTATTTTCCCGTTGCTCTCACTAAAGAGACATGTGTCCATATAGATCTCTAGTTTCGTGCCATCTTTCCGCCCATATACACTTTGTTTATTTAATTCTTTCTGTACAATATATATATATATATATATATATATATATAGAGCAGTTCATATTGCTCAGTTTATGTCATTTCTTTTGGAGGATATTTTAAATACACTTATAAACACAACTAACAAAAACAACAACGACCTGAAAACCGAATGTTGCAAGCTGGACCGTCTACAAAACTTTCCAACCCGGCGGAAAGTCCACGCGCCACGGGATAACGGTCATTTTTGGCGCGTACGCTCCAACCCGCAGTCCTGGCGCGCGCGACTGGAGTGTTGACCATTTTTCGTCGCACGCTCCAGGAGCGACGGTCCAACCTCTCGCTCCGGCGCGGCAGTCCGGAGCGCCGTTCCAGACCGACAGTTTGGCGCGTACGTGTAAACGGGCCTAATGGCAACCTCTCCTTCACGTGGTGCACCCTGTTTGCACGGACGAGGCTCTGGCTACTGAAAGATTCCCCGTATAAGGAATCACCCTCTGCTTGCCAACGGCCTCCGAAAGTAGGGAGGAAGAGCGGGAAGTGGTTCAGGGCACCCCCTTGCCCTTGGGGTTGGAAACAGCCCCTCCTTGCAGATGAATCAGAAATGATCAACGGCATGGGGATGGAGAAGGCAACGGGAAATCACTGCATTAAAGACCCGAAGGGTATCCCGAGGACATGTAATCCTCTCAAATTACATATATCATGATGGCTTCTTCCTGGGTAAAATATTCCGGAGGTAAAATAGTCCCCCAATCGGATATCCGGGTGGGGACTGCTCAGGCAGGAGTCATCAGAATGGATAGAAACATTCTACGAGTCGGAGCGTGGAATGTTAGAAGTCTGAATAGGGCAGGTCGGTTAGAAAACTTAAAAAGGGAGATGGAACAACTTAAGTTAGATATTGTTGGGATTAGTGAGATTAAATGGAAAGATGCACAGAATTTCTGGTATGGGGAACACAGGATAATTAGCACACAAGCTGTCAATGGAGTCACTGGTGTAGGATTTGTAATGAATAAGAAAGTAGGGAAACGGGTGAGTTGCTATGAACAGTTTAGTGACAGGATTGTTTTTATGAGGTTAGAAACTAAGCCCGTCCCAACCACATTAGTACAAGTGTATATGCCAACGTCACAGGAAGATGACGAAGAAATAGAAAAAATATACACTGAAATTGAAGCATTAATCCAATATGTGAAGGGGGAGGAAAATCTAATAATCATGGGTGACTGGAATGAAATAGTGGGAGAAGGAAAAAGAGGGGAATACTGTAGGAGTTTTGGCCTAGGAGAAAGAAATCAGCAAGGAAGCGGGTTGCTAGAATTTTGTGAAATATATAAGCTAATAGTGGCAAACACACCGTTTCAGACCCATGCAAGAAGAATATACACCTGGAAACGTCCTGGGGATAAAGGTAGATATCAGCTATATTATATTATGGTCAAACAGAGATTCAGGAATCAAGTTCTAGACTGTAAAGCGTACCCAGGAGCAGACATAAGTCCCGTTTACACGTACGCGCCAAACTGGCGGTTTGGTACGGCGCTCCGGACTGCCGCGCCGGTGCGTGATGTTACGAAGTAATAAAAGTAACGCCTGAGTGTTAGTACGCGCAAGTGTTAATATGGTGCAATTGGTAGCAAGGAAAGCCAACAGTGAACGTGTGGTTGCATCAGAAAGAGAGCTGCGTAGCGCGTGGGTAACGAGATACGGGTGTAAGCTTCTGGAAGGACGCGCGGGGCAGCGGAGTGCGTCACGCGCGCTGCTATAAAAAAGAGCTCGCCTCAGTGGGAGGGGGCATTCTCCAGTCTACTTCTCAGAGGTCTTCGGTCTTCGGCAGCCAGCGAGTGAGCCAGCAAGCAGCGCAGCGGAGAAGACAACGTGTATTCTGCTACTGTAGTCGCCGTTGCTGCTGTTAGGATCTTCAAGTCTTTGGTTCTTGGTAGATGACGGACCAACTGATAGAGGGGCCCACGCTAGTTACTCCCGAGGGGTGGTATCTTTCCTTTGGGTTTCTGATACTTCTGAACTGGTGTTACCAACATAGCCTGGTAACAGGGGAATATCCCGAAGAACCGGCGATTATGATGTTACCAGAATCTGATGATTCTGATGAGGATTAGGATATCCCTCCTGTAATTTCTGAGTATTCTCAGTGAGAGTTTGTCGGCTTCGTGAGTCACAAGTGTGGTCATCATAACCTCTTGTGTTCTTCAATTTATTTCTCCTGAACTCTTCCTATCCCGAGTTCCCGAATTGTAAAAATCGATACCCACTAGTTTCAGTTTTGGAGTCTTTTCAGCTCAGCTCTCTGTTGCACAACAGGACGCAACAGAGACCTCTCATTTCTTGGTGTCAGGTGTGGGGTTGGCCTGGGAGAGCTACGAGTGTTTGGCCGGAAAAGCCACAAAACCAGTGAGACGACTGACAGAGTTTTAGCCAATCTTGGCCCAAAGGTCAGTAC
The DNA here is from genome assembly GCA_031002005.1 of Vandiemenella viatica. Classification (NCBI taxonomy): domain Eukaryota; kingdom Metazoa; phylum Arthropoda; class Insecta; order Orthoptera; family Morabidae; genus Vandiemenella; species Vandiemenella viatica. The sequence goes on from CM061919.1 coordinate 39,879,309, forward strand.
GTTGCAGCGATTACAGGCCGCAATTCGAGGAATAGGAGTAGGGTTTTCAGAGATTCTCAGCCCGAAGTCAGGAAAAGACTGACGGCTTTGAGCACGAAGCTGACTAGTAAGGTTGCACAACGAGGCGTCATCAGAAGAGGAGCCATTGGTCGTCTACGAGGAACAGCCGGAGGGCGACACGCGACACTACGCGGGACGCCGATCGATAGCCGTCGTCGCCGAGCAGCTGAGGGCCGCAGCCGGCAACCGATCGATACCAGCACAGCAGAACTTCGCAGTCGAGCGGACAGCGCAGGTCAACACGACAACGACGTCACGTCGGGAGCAACGCCACATCTCATCGCTACACAGCAGTTGATTTCAGCAGGTGAGAAAACAAAATTGTAAGCATGCCTAACGAAGCAGTGTCAGGCAGTCAGGGCGCGCAGTCGTCAACCCACAGGCAGTACATTAGTTTGAATGAAGTGATAAAATTGATCCCAGATTCTTTTGACGGAGAAAATACGAGATTAAATGAGTGGTTGGATAATGTAGATTCAGCATTCGAATTAATTGTGCCGGAACAAAAAGAAATTTTATTAAAGTTTGTGAAGGCTAAAATTGTAGGGGCACCTAGGAGTAAACTATCTTGTCAGAGATCTGACTACCACCTGGCCGGCAGTTCGTGCAATCTTGTTAGAAAATTATGGCAGTAAGAGGACTCTTGATTTTTATGCATGTAAAATGTTTGCTAGTAGGCAAGAGTCGTGGGAGAGTATTGCGCAATGGGGTTCGCGTATAGATGCTCTCCAACATCAGTTCAGAGAAGCAATAAAAAATGTAATGACGGAAGAGGAGCTGATGGGAAGCATAGCTCTAGTTTTAAAGCTAGGAAGGGCCGTATTTATTCAAGGGTTGTATGATGACCGGATAAAAACTATTGTGCGAGCTAGGGGAGAAACCATAACCCTTTCTGAAGCTGTGGAAATCGCAGCCACAGAGGAAAGTGCGATAGCTTCAGCGAAAGAAAAACCGGTTTCGCGGTATTCCTTCAGGAATCCAAAGGTAGAAGGAAAAAACCCCCCATTTTGTTTCAATTGCAAAAAGTCTGGGCATACAGCCAAGGATTGTCGGGCGCAAAGGCGTGTAAGAATAATTAATAAAGAGGATGAGCTGGACAAAAAGGCGATAAATGCAGTGCTTGCTAAGTTAGATAAGATGGAGAAAGAAAACGCCGTCAGAATGATGGAAACGCGGCGGGAAACGAGAAGTAGCGCTAGGCAAGCGGCTCAAACAGCACCCTTTAAGAAAAAGGTACCGTATGCAAGTGAAATTACGTGCTATAAGTGCAACCGAAAAGGGCATTATGCGCGGGATTGCCGAGAAAATGCATGGTCGGGAAAGGAAAGAGATAGAAAATCGGTAAACTGCTAGGTGGCGTAATGGAGCGGTCACATTGCGCCATATCACACAATGTGTATCAAGTAGACTGCACGGATAGGAACGAATATGTGACCATGAAATGTGATGATGCAAGGTGCAACCCAGTGAAATTCTTGATTGACAGCGGAGCGCAAATTAGTTTATTGAAAGGTGATAGCTTACGCGAATCCTTAAAGGGTAATACGGCAGAGAGAATCAGGATAAAAGGAATTGGCAACAATATAGTGAAAACCGAAGCTTCCGTAGTAATGATGCTGCAAGCCGTGGGAAATCTAAGGTTAAGACAAAAATTCCACGTTATAGGACACAAATGTGGATTTGCCGTTTGATGGGCTGCTAGGAAGGGATTTTCTAGCAAAGAACAGGGCCGTAATAGATTACGGAGAAAGAGCTATGAATATTCGTGGAAGACGAATTGTGTTGCAAACCGCGCAAGAAGGGCCGTATATGACGCAACGTGGGACGCGTTGTGTTAAGAAAGTAGGTGTTGCAGGGATTGCGACATCGGATGAAAGTCGCCCGCTCACTAATGGAACTGTGAGGCGTGGCGTTAGGCAAGGTGTTGCAGGGATTGCGACATCGGGTGAAAGTCGCACGCTCACTAACTGGAACTGTGAGGCGCGGCGTTAGGCAAGGTGTTGCAGGGATTGCGACATCGGATGAAAGTCGCTCGTTCACTAACGGACTTGTGAAGCGAAGCGGTAAGAAGGGTGTCGTAGGAATTGCGACATCAGGTGAAGTATGCCCGCTTGCTAACGGACCTGCGAGACGGGATGGGAAGAAGCTGTATCGTAGAGAATGCGATGCGTGGTATGTGTCCGCCCGCTAACGGACCTGCGGGATGGAACGGGAATTTCCCGAGGACAGTAGGCGCTGCCTCGAGAAATGTCGTAGGGATTACGACGCGAAATGGTGTTTGTCCGTCCACTAAAGGAATTGTGAGACGTGACGGATGGATTCCGAGGGCACTGGGTGACTCGAAGACGGTAGGCCCCGTGAAAAGGCGAGATTGTCCGTCCACTAGCGGAATTGTGCGACGAGACGGAAGGTATCCGAGAGCAGCCGAGTCTGCTTCGAAGACGGTAAGCCCCGTAGAAAGGCGGTATGTTGAATCGAAAGCGAGACGCATCGATTCGTTGGCAACGGGAGTTGCGCAATTATCGGCAAGCAAACCAAATATGGTTGCGAGAGGCCGTGGGAAGCCCACTTACGCAGAAGTGGTGCAACGTGGTGGTAACCGTAGTGGAGGAGCCAGGGGTGCTCAACACTATGAGGTAACAGTAGGCCCGCGCGAAGAAAAGATTGTAAAGGTAAGGATTACCTTAAGGAATGCATCAGAAGGCGATCATCCCGAAAGCAGGAGATACAACCAGGTTTATATGTACCAGAAGCGCTGGTGACAGTTAAGGATGGAATGTGTATAACGAGCTTGTTAAACACTACGGGAGAGAGAGTCAAATTAGAAAATCTCGTAATAGAAGCCGAAAAAGTGCCCGAGTTTAAAGAAGGTAGGGTGAGAAGAATTAAAATTGAGCGACCTGAGAAAAGGTCGAGATTAAGTAAGCTGAAAGAAAATCTCCGGGTTGATCACTTGAACAAGGAAGAGCGGGAAGCTCTGCTAGAGATGTGTGCAGCGTATAATGATATATTCCATTTGCCAGGGGATCATTTGGGATATACAGAAGCGGTTAAGCATGAGATTAAACTTACTCCCGAAGCAGAAGGTAAGATAATTCGGTTGAGGTCCTATCGTATACCGGAAGCGCAAAAAGAAACTTTGCAAGCCGAAATCGAGAAGCTTCTAGAAGATGACATAGTGGTGCCGAGTGATAGTGCGTGGAATTCACCGGTATTAATAATACCGAAGAAAATGGATGCAAGCGGCAAGCAAAAATGGCGTGTAGTAGTAGACTACAGGAAGTTAAATGACCTAACCGTTAATAATGTGTTCCCACTACCCAGAATAGATGAAATACTAGATGGTCTAGGCAAGGCAAAGTATTTCAGCACGCTTGATCTAGCGAAAGGCTATTATCAGGTGTTAATAGATGAAAAAGATCAAGAGAAGACAGCGTTTAGTACGCCTTATGGACATTACGAATTCAAAAGAATGCCAATGGGATTAAAGACGGCACCGAATACCTTCCAAAAATTGATGAATTCTGTATTAACAGGACTACAGGGCGAGAAGGTGTTCATATATTTGGATGACGTTATAATTTTTGGGTCGTCATTGGAAGAACACAATGCCAGATTAGAAGAAGTTTTTGAAAGATTGCGCAAGTATAACCTGAAGTTACAGGTGGATAAGTGTGAATTTCTAAGAAAAGAAGTGACATTTCTAGGGCATGTACTCACTGAAAGGGGGCTGAAACCTGATCCGAAAAAGGTAGAAGCCGTGAGACAATACCCGCAACCAGGTAATACTACCCAGTTGAAGGCATTCTTGGGTTTAAGTGGATATTATAGAAGATTCATTAGCAACTACAGTAAAATTGCGAAACCGCTGTATGACCTATTAAAGAAGGGCGTTGAATATAAATGGGGAGTAGAGCAGGAAGAGGCGTTCCAGCAACTGAAGGAAAAATTGCTAAACCCTCCCATCTTACAGTATCCCGATTTCTCCCAAAGTTTTATAGTTACTTCAGACGCGAGTCAAAATGCAATAGGAGCAGTGTTAAGTCAAGGTAAAATTGGCAAGGATTTGCCTGTAGCGTACGTGTCTAGAACCTTGAATAAGGCAGAGAAGAATTACAGTACGATAGAGCGGGAAATGTTGGCCATTTGTTGGGCAGTAAAGCAATTTAGGCCATATTTATTCGGTAGGAAATTTACGGTATGCACTGACCATAAACCGTTGATGTGGGTAAACAGCATTACGGATCCGTCGTCTAGACTAATGAAGTTCCGCTTAAAGCTTGAAGAGTACGATTACGAAATCGTATACAAGAGCGGAAAGAGAAATCAAGTAGCAGATGCTCTTTCGCGAATAAGAACCGTAAAGGAAGCGGAGGAAAATGATAATGTAGAGACAGCTGAGAGTGTATCAGCTGATAAGGAAGAAGAGGTAGGACTTACACAGGAAGAGAAGATGAAGATCCTAAAGCAATATCATGAATCCCCGCTAGGTATGCATCAGGGCATAGGTAGGACTTATGCGAGAATTAAGAAATACTGTAGTTGGGAAGGAATGAAGGCCGATATTGAGAAGTATATCCGTCAATGCGAAAGTTGTCAGAAGAATAAGATTACCCAGATCAAAACGAAAATGCCAATGGAAATTACAAGGACACCTGAGCATGTGTTTGAAAGATGCGATATAGATATCGTAGGCCCACTACCACAGACAGAAAATGGAAATAAGTACATACTTACATTTCAAGATGCTCTGACGAAGTTCTTAGTGGCTGAACCCATAGAACAGCAAGATGCTAATACGGTAGCAAGAGTGTTAGTGGAGAGAATAATTCTGAGATTTGGTATACCGTCAATTTTGCTAAGCGATTTGGGTAGTAATCTTGTGGGCGACGTAATGAAGCGAGTGTGTAGATTATTACGAATAGAGAAAATCCACACCACTAGTTATCACCCACAAAGTAATGGGGCTTTGGAACGAACGCACCGTACACTAACGGAAATGCTTCGTCATTACGTAAATAGGGAGCAAACCAATTGGGATACCTGGATCCCGTATGCAGTATTTGTTTTCAATACAACACCGCATAGTGCCACAGGATATACGCCGCATGAATTATTCTTTGGTCGAATATGTAATTTACCGGGAATATTACAAAAGAAACCGGAGGAAGTAGTATATAACTATGATGACTATGTAATTGAACTAAAGGAAAGGTTACGGGCTATGCATCAGTGTGCGCGAGAAGCGACAGCACAAGCAAAAGAGAAAAGTAAAGAAAACTATGACAGAACGCAAAAACCGGTAGTCTTTAAGCCAGGGGATAAAGTATTATTGCATGATGAGAGTGTACGAAGGGGTCGTTCAAAGAAGTTGGACAGTCAATGGAGAGGCCCTTATACGGTAGTGGAAACTAAGGGACCAAACGTTGTGATAGAATTAAAGAGAAATAAATTTACAAAAGTACATGCCAATAGGCTAAAAGAATTCTTCTGAATTGCAGGAAAGATGGCAACAGCTTGGATGATAGCAGTGATCGTCTTGATGATAGGTGGTACATCGGCAATGGAACAGCAGGATTTAGAAATAACGAAGTTTCGGTCATCACCAGGTCTATACTACGATCATAAGGGAACAGTGAGTTTGTATACGGTCACTTGGAAAGTAGTGAGTTATTTTAATTTAGATGACTTAAAACATAAGTTTGAAGCTACGCATGATGCAGCGTTGAAAGCAGTAGACTATTGTCAGCAAAGGCTTAAAGAAATAAACACAAGTGTTGCAGAATGTAAAACTATGAAGCAGGCGGTAGATTATTATATAAGTAGGATAGAAACCTCTCAACGCCTAATTGGGCAGCTAGCTAAACATGAGCAGAGTAGACGAAAGAGAGGAATCCTAAATTTTGTTGGAGAAATAAGTAAAGTCTTGTTTGGGACGTTAGATGAAGATGATGCATCATATTTCAAATCAAAAATAAATCTATTAGAGCAGGAACAGAAGGAATTATTGAAGTTGTCAAAAGAGCAAGTCACTATTGTAAGGGCAACGTTGACTAGTTTCAATCATACTGTCGATTCAATAGAGAGAAATGAACGGGTAATTACATCCGGAATACTCAAACTAAATGAACACATACATCAATATGAAACTAGTACGGATAAGAGAATAAATAGACTCGGTATATGGGTAACGTTGAATGAACAGTTAATACAGTTGACAACAATCTTCAGTGAATTAGAGAAGGAATATGATGTAATCATTACTGCCATAGTAAATGCACAAAAAGGCATTCTTCAACCTCATTTAGGTTAGTCCAGAACAAGTTGTTAAATACCTAGGGCTAATAAAGGACGAGATTAAAGACAAAAGATTGCCAATAAAACTGACGGAAGCCGGAGGGTATCAGTTACTGAAGGTGGTCGACCTGGATGTCTTCATCTCGGGAAACATTCTAAGTTATGTGCTGAATATTCCACTAGTGGACAGTGAAACTTATAATATTTATAAATTATGGCCTCTACCAGTTGAGGTAAGCCACCAGAAACGGTTGTTTACATATATAGCTCCGGAAAAAGAATTCTTGTTAATGGATAACGCCAAAAGGCGATATGTTAAAATAAATGGTGATCAATTGGAGTGTAAAAAGCTGGAGGCTATTCATAGTGTGTGTAAACAAACATTTGTGCTGCTTTCAACTTATGACCATGAAGTTTGCGAAGCTAGAATGCTTCAACCTATAGTCAAAATCCCCGATGATTGTATTCAAAAATTTATTGTATTGAATGAAAGCGTATGGACACAGATTAGAGGAAATGAATGGTTATTTGTAGCACCAAAGGGAGAAGGGCTCACAGTATTATGTAATGACAGTAAGCCCACAGATGTAGTAATTAATGGTACAGGGAAACTTAAGTTTCTGAGTAAATGCAAGGGTTACGGTGCACAAGTACTAATTCAATCCGAACATATCATTAGATCGATGGCACTGATTAATGATATAGTCCCAAACTTAAATATGGAGGTAGATTGCTGTCTAATAGACAAGAAAAAGAAAAATATAACCGAAATCCCTCTTTATTTGCCAATCGAACCAGTGGTCCGTCAGTTAGATGACCTTAAAGCCGCGGGACATAAGTTAGACGAGCTAGAGGACGCAATAGCGTACCAGCAAAGGACTGTGTTCAATATGTTTTCATTGGATTCGATACCCATATGGAGTTATTTTGGAGCAGGAATAGTTATGATAATAGTAGTATGCTGCATATGCAGATATTGCAAATGTTGTAAGGATTGTTTTAAATTCTTCCGTAAAACAATGGGTGATGACTGCTGCCCCAGAATATGTGTAAAGAATAAAATTGTAAACCGGTACCCTGACACTGGTATAGTTAGGTATCATCCTGCTGAAATGAACAGTGACGAAAGTGAGCAGATTACTTTTGGTCCTGTGAGGAATAGGTATGTGACTGAAGCAGAAGGTGCGGTGCTTAGTGAGCGAATACTAACACCGGAAAAGAGTGTTAAGTATGAACCAAGTGCACCAGTAATGTTTTACTATAAGCGGATAAGCGCTAAGACGAACTGATATGGTCACAGTGATTATGTTTGTAGAGATATAAGATTGTATTCTGTTACATGAAAAGAATTTGTAAAAAATTATAAGAATGATGTATTTTTAAAATAGGCTTCACTTTATAAGAGAGTGTAGTACTAAAGAAAAGTTTTAAGGAGAAAAAGGTAGTGATAAAAAGACTTTTAAAGTTAACAAAAATAACATACTATGAGAAAGTATTGAAGTAAGAAGAAAAAGATATTGTAAGAAATAAAAAGTAGTAAGCTGAGAGAAAAATTCTCAAATTAGAAAAAGAAGGTAATGTAAAAGAAAATAATTAGAGCATTGAAAAAGAAGATTAAGAAAAATAATGTGTTGTAGAAGAAATACTTATTATAAAGAAAATGATGTATTATAATTGAAGTTTTCTCTTTCAGGGTATTATAAGTAAAAGAAATTTTGGTAAATAATAAAAGACAAGTTAAAGGATAATGTAATGTAATAAAATGTGAACCATTGTAGTTTGTGATGAGAAAGTAATAAAAAGGAGACTCACATAGCCGACATAGAACTTAAAAATTTTGCACTCTCAAGAGAGATTGCAAAATTTTCCCCAAGGGGGGGAGGTGTTACGAAGTAATAAAAGTAACGCCTGAGTGTTAGTACGCGCAAGTGTTAATATGGTGCAATTGGTAGCAAGGAAAGCCAACAGTGAACGTGTGGTTGCATCAGAAAGAGAGCTGCGTGCGCGTGGGTAACGAGATACGGGTGTAAGCTTCTGGAAGGACGCGCGGGGCAGCGGAGTGCGTCACGCGCGCTGCTATAAAAAGAGCTCGCCTCAGTGGGAGGGGGCATTCTCCAGTCTACTTCTCAGAGGTCTTCGGTCTTCGGAGTCAGCGAGTGAGCCAGCAAGCAGCGCAGCGGAGAAGACAACGTGTATTCTGCTACTGTAATCGCCGTTGCTGCTGTTAGGATCTTCAAGTCTTTGGTTCTTGGTAGATGACGGACCAACTGATAGAGAGGCCCACGCTAGTTACTCCCGAGGGGTGGTATCTTTCCTTTGGGTTTCTGATACTTCTGAACTGGTGTTACCAACATAGCCTGGTAACAGGGGAATATCCCGAAGAACCGGCGATTATGATGTTACCAGAATCTAATGATTCTGATGAGGATTAGGATATCCCTCCTGTAATTTCTGAGTATTCTCAGTGAGAGTTTGTCGGCTTCGTGAGTCACAAGTGTGGTCATCATACCCTCTTGTGTTTTTCAATTTATTTCTCCTGAACTCTTCCTATCCCGAGTTCCCGAATTGTAAAAATCGATACCCACTAGTTTCTGTTTTGGAGTCTTTTCAGCTCAGCTCTCTGTTGCACAACAGGACGCAACAGTGAGGTTGGACCGTCGCTCCTGGAGCGTGCGACGAAAAATGGTCAACACTCCAGTCGCGCGCGCTAGGACTGCGGGTTTGAGCATGCGCGCCACAAATGACCGTTATCCCGTGGCGCGTGGACTTTCCGCCCGGTTGGAAAGTTTTGTAGACGGTCCAGCTTGCAACATTCGGTTTTCAGGTCGTTGTTATTTTTGTTAGTTGTGCTTGTGTTTATAAGTGTATTTAAAATATCGTCCAAAAGAAATGACAAACTGAGCAATATGAGATGCTTTACATATTTTTGTTTTGGTACAGAAAGAATTAAATAAACAAGGTGTATATGGGCGGAGAGATGGCACGAAACTAGAGATCTATATGGACACATGCCTCTTTAGCGAGAGCAACGGGAAAATAAATGACCCAACGACAATTCCATATATAACTACATTTTAATAATAATTATATTTCATTAAATTGCAATGGAGTGCACGCCCTTGAGGCAATTTCCCTACACAACCATCTTCCCCCTTTCCTGCACCCACCTACACTTGACCTCTACAAATTTTAACTTTAAATTCTTTCAACGTTTTTGGTAAATTGCTCTTCATTTCCCTTTATAGCTTATTAGAATACCTGACACCCTTACCTAAAAAGGTGAAGTTAAAGTTAGTATCTCCACAAATATCAAAACAAGACACAGTCATGAGGAAAAGCATAACTGCAGAGTAATGTTTGCCTCCTACTCTTCGGTTTTTGGCAACTGGAATATCACTCCAAGATTTGAAATTGTTTGCATTTATTTTTCTCAGTTCTTTTCGAATTGCCGCAGAATTTCTTGAATCCATTCAATGAAGAAATCTTTGTTTTCACTTTCACATACATTTACAATGCTGAATTCTACTAACTAATCATATTTACGATTTTTTAAATTTTTATTTTTGTAGTCATTTGATTTAACCTTCCACAAACATAGAAAATGCTTATAAAGTTCCATAAATCCTTCAAAATTATCTCTTGACCACATTTTTCAACATTTAGATTTTTATCTGTTAAAGCAGGGTAAAGTTAAATAAAGTCACCCAGAAATTCGAACCAACAACGAACTTTTACCGACGCATCAAGACTGCAAACTGACAATGCACGTGTAAACACAAGGCCCCGTTAGACCTGCGCGTCAGATGTGCGCATTAGGAGCGCGCGCCAGGCCTCTCTGACCACCGAGCATTTACACGTAAAGGATTGATGCGCGCGCCTGGAGCGTACGCTCCAAAACCGTCGGAAAAACCGTGCGTGTAAACGAGCCTATAGACTCTGACCATAATTTAATAATAATGAAGTGCAGGCTGAAATTCAAGCGAATAAGGAAGCAGCATAAGCAGAACAGACTGGAAGTGAATAAACTGAAACAATCTAGCACAAGAGAAAAATTTGCAGAAATGGTAGACTTAGGTCTAAGAAGTAACTCCGAAAGGAGCTCAACCGAGGACGAATGGAATGCATTAAAGACGGAAGAATGGAAGTTGGTAAAGAAACATAAGGCTTTAGGGAACAAGCTGCCCGAAAACCTTGGATCACAGAAGAGATTTTGGAGCTGATGGATCAGAGGAGAAGGTACAAAAATGCTCAGGATGAAGCACGAAGAGGCAATTTAGAAATCAAATAAATAGGAAATGCAAAATAGCAAAAGAAAAATGGCTACAAGAAAATTGTGAAGAAGTAGAAAAGGAAATGGTCATAGGTAAAGTAGATGTTGCATATAGAAAGATCAAACAGAATTTTGGAGAAATGAAGAAAAGAGGTATGAACATTAAAGCTACAGATGGGAAACCTCTTTTAAGCTCAGAAGATAGAGCTAACCGATGGAAAGAATAAATGAGAAGCTGTATGTTGGGGACGACTTGAACAATAGTGTAATGGAAAAGGAAGGCGATATCGACATTGATGACTTAGGAGATCCTGTTTTGAGGACAGGATTTAATAAAGCTCTGAACGACTTGAAAGCAAATAAGGCAATTGGAATTGATGAGATCCCTGCAGAACTTCTTAAATCCCTAGGAGAAGAAGGAATCGAAAGATTATTCAAGCTGATAACAAAAAGTTATGAAACTGGAGAAATTCCAACTGATTTTAATAAAAATATCATCTTCACACTTCCAAAGAAAGCACAAGCCGACAAATGTGAGAATTATCACACAATTAGTCTAACAACACATGCTTCGAAATTATTGACCAGAATAATATACAGAAGGATGGAAAGGGTAGTAGAAGAGATAGTAGGTGAAGATCAGTTTGGGTTTAGAAAAATCGCGGTACAAGGGAAGCAATTCTGTCATTAAGATTAATACTTGAAGGGCGGATTAAGAAAAACAAAGATACTTTTACGGCATTTGTAGATTTAGAAAAAGCTTTTGATAATGTTAGGTGGGACAAGATGTTCAAAATTTTAAAGAAGACAGGTCTAAAATATCGAAATAGAAGAATACTCTATAAACTATATAAGAATCAGGTGGCTGTAATAAAAGTAGCGAATCACGAGAGACAAGCATCAGTTAAAAAGGGTGTGAGACAAGGTTGTAGTCTATCCCTGTTAATAATCAACTTGTATGTAGAATAAGCAATGAAGAAAGTCATCGAAAAATGTCCATGTGTCATAAGTTTTCAGGGAGAAAAAAATCAGTATGCTACGATTTGCTGTCGACATTGTCTTGTTAGCAGAGAGCGATGAGGATATTGAGAAAATACTGAAGAAAGATTTTGGACTGAATATAAATCAAAGCAAGGCAAAAGTGATGAAATGTAGCAGAAATGATACCAATACTAGTAGATTAAATATAAAAATAGGATCGGATGCAATAGGAGAAATAAGTGAATTCTGCTACTTGGGAAGTAAAATTACAACCGATGGCCGAAGCCGGAATGATGTTAAAAGCAGAATAGCGCTAGCAAAAAGAGCCTTCATGAAAAAGAGAAACCTTTTAGTTTCAAATATTGATCTAGGAATTAGAAAGAACTTTTTAAAACTTTTTGTGTGGCGTACATGGCGAAACATGGACTTTAGGAATACCGGAAAGAAAGAAAATGGAAGCATTTGAAATGTGGTGCTACAGAAGAATGCTGAAAATTAAGTGGAAAGACAAAGTAAGAAATGAACGAGTTTTGGAAATGATGGGTGAGAAAAGAAGTTTACAGAAAGAAGAGACAGGCTGGTAGGTCATATTTTGAGACATGCAGTTTTGCTTAATTTGTTAGTGGAGGGAACAGTCGAAGGTAAGAACTGTAGAGGAAGAAAGAGATTAGAATATATGAAGCAGATAATTGAGGACGTCGGCTGTAAGGGGTATGTAGAAATGAAGAGGTTAGCGCAGGATAGTTAGGGATGGAGGAATGGAGGAATGGATCAAACCAGTCAAAAGACTGACGACAGCAAAAAAAAAAAAAAAAAAACAAACACTGAATCATCAAACTTCCATGTTGAATATCTAGATTTTAGTCTATCTGGAGCTTTTTGTGTGTGCAGTCCTGATGAATTGGAAGTAGTGGATAACTTAAGCATTTCTGCCATTCGTTTTTTAAAGCCACTTGTCTTCGGAGACTACTGTAGGTGGGGCGATGTTAGAGAGTACAGGCAGCCAGTCTGTAGGTGTAGATTTAACAGTTCCAAATATTGTTCTCATTTTGTCATTTAGTTGAACGTCGATCTTTTACGTGTGACTGCTATTTAGCCATACTGAACTGCAGTATTCTGCAGTTGAGTATCGTGGTTACATGTCAGTCGCTGGGGGTGTGGGAGTTATGGTGGTCGAAGCTGGTCGACCGACGGAATTTTCATATTTGGACGAAAGACATGTGTGTCCCTATAATTTACTTTGCAACCACAACTACCTAGGACAGACCACTGGGTTTTCTGTTTGGTCTATCGTGCACTATTACACTATGGTGGATGCATGTCGGTGGCAATGGGAATATAGGAGCGTAGCCTGACGTGGCTTTTGCCTTAACACCCCTCCCTCCTCCCTGCCCTCCTTTGTGGTATGTAGCTTTTACCCAATTAATTCCAGAAGACATTGTTTACTGTTTTCTCTTAACAGACTAATTACAATTATTATTGTATGTCTACTTTTGTAAATATTTTGAATGAAACATTGACATTAGCCACTTTTGCGAATTGGGAGTTATTGGAAAAACAGTTAGGGAGCCTTTACTAAAATCATTCTCCTTTTATCGTTCTCGATTGTTCACTAATTGATAAAATACAACAAACTACACTTCAGAAACTGGTACATCTGCCTAATATCGTGTAGGGCGCCGCGAGCACACAGAAGTGCCGCAACATGACGTTGCATGGACTCTTACTAATGTCTCAAGTAGTGCTGGAGGGAACTGACACCATGCATTCTGCAGGGCTGTCCATAAATCTGTAAGAGTACGAGGGTGTGGAGACCTCTTCTGAACGGCATGTTGCAAGGCTTCCCAGGCTTGGTTTGGCTGAATTTTGGTTCAGAGTGCTTACCTTCAGTGGATTTTAGTTTTGGGGGGGGGGGGGGCTTGAGTCGGCCATTAGGTATTCTTTATAGCCTCCTTGGGCCTCGAATCCGTAAAGCTTAAAAAAGGGTCTCCAAAATTACAATCTCGGGGGTGGACCTAGATACTTTTGGGGGGGGGCTTCAGCCCCCTAGCCCCCTCCCCCTGGTTCCGCCCGTGTCCATACCCGTACACATCCATCCCCTCGATACAATTGGAAACGAGACTTGTCAGACTAGGCAAATGTTTCCAATCATCAACAGTCCAATGTCGGTGTTGACGGGCCCCCGCGAGGCGTCGTGCACTCAGCAAGGATACAAGAGTGGACCTTCGGCTCCGAAAGCCCATATCGATGATGTTTCGTTGAATATTTCGCACGCTGACTTGTTGATGGCCCAGCACTGAAATCCGCAGCAATTTGCGGAAAGGTTGCTCTTCTGTCAGGTTGAAAGATTCTCTTCAGTCGTCGGTGGTCCCGTTCTTGCAGGATCTTTTTCCTATCGCAGCGATGTCGGAGATTTGATGTTTTACCGGATACCCGATATTCACGGTGCACTCGTGAAATGGTCGTACGGGAAAATTCCCGTCTCGTCGCTACCTCGGAAATGCTGTGTCCCATCTCTCGTGAGCCGACTATAACAAACTCACTTAAATCGTGATAGCCTGTCAATGTAGCAGCAGTAACAGATCTAACGCCTGCGCCAGATACCTGTTGTCTTATATAGGAGTTGCCGACCGCAGCGACGTACTCAAAGTCTTTACATATCTTTGTGTTTGCATACGTATGCCTATATCAGTTTCTTTGGTTCATCAGTAGCCTATATATCTGCCACATAAAAGAAGAGCAGCTGCATTTTTTTTATTTCGCTGCAGTTCTGTCATGTTTCTTTCTACATTATCGGGAAATTATTCTTTGATCTGCTTAAAAGATTTCTATAACTCATTGGATAGTGAAAATTAATTGGAAAAACATTTTCGATAAGCCACTTAGAGTTTATTGTAAAGCGGCACCACACTTTAAACTTAAAATAACATTTCAGCGGGCACTATAGTTAAAGTTGCTCCGAAATTAAAATTTTAGAGGAGCGTCCACGAACTATGTAGCTTCATTATGGCCTCCAAAATCCTTCATTTGTTGGAGAGAGTGATGAGATGTACCAAAGAAGTAAGGGAAATGGATGACAAAACTTTGGTCAATACGGAGTGGCGTTGTGCTGGGTGGTGACCACATTGGTGCGCAGAGCGAGAGCCATTTCCGATCGTGAGAGCCTACCGCTGGAGTTGAAACATCTAAGGACGGAATGTTTTTGAACAGAACGGGTACTCTCGGCGACAGATAGAACGTGCTTTTATCCAGAAGCCACCAAAACCACCGACTGAACAGATTGAACCCCCATATGCCATATGCCGGCAACACGTCCGGAAAGATTGGAAGGATCTTGGCGCGGTCTGGTATAAAAAGCATTTTTCGGCCGTCCGCCAAGATACGTGATGGCTTCGTTCGGTTAAGGATGATTTAGGCCTAAGAATTCCTGGAATTTATTCCATACCTTGTGAATGCGGCAAAGTTTATATCGGACAGACGGTCAGAAGCATCGCTGAACGTATTACCGAGCACAAACGACACTTGAGACTGGTGCAAGTGGAAAGGTCCGCAATAGCCGAACATGCGTTTGATGAAGAACATAAGATAGTATTTGATGAAACGGTGGTGCAGGCCAGAGTCTCTTAATTGTGGGACTCAGTAATTCGGGAAGCATTGGAAATACAGCTTAACGATAATAACATCAATAGGGACAGTGGACTGTACTTAAGCGAAGCCTGGAGACCAATTATTAGGGATTTTTGTCTTGAAAAACAAAAATCTTCTCAACAAGGCCTTATGGAAGCAAACTGACGCCGTGGACATAGTTCGCCAGCACTTACGTCTACAGGTTAAGCAACGTTGAATGTGGCGAGTGCCTGGAAGGGTGACCGCGTATGGCTCAATACGCAGTCCGCAACACTGATAGACCTGATGAAGACGACCAAGTATGGGGAACAGCATCCCAAACTAACCTAAAAAAAACTCCAGATATTGCAAAACAGATGCCTGAGAGTTATACTAAAGGCCTCAAGATACACGCCAACCGACGCCCTTCACGAGCAAGCATACGTGAGCCCCATTTACGTAGAAATATTTAACCAGACAGACAAATTCTATAATCGAATAGAGCAATTCAGAGAAACAGACGAAAGGCTCCATACCCTTGGCACAACTATGCCAAAGCACTGGTACGCCTATAAAGTGCCACTAAGCATTACATATCAGGCAGAATGAAACTGATATGACTATAAGAAAACTGTAGGGGGTTTTTCACATAAGGTCGTCTTTGACGAACCATAGCCATGTTTTCCCCTCAAAGAGCAATAAAAGAGTCCCCAAAACAAACCCATCCTATACAGAGAGACACGTAAAGTAGAACTACCTTGGTAGCGGGACTTCACAAACACGCGTCGTCGTTTTATGACACCATCCGGCTGGACACCCGTGAAACTTTCATTGAGTTTTTTGTGATGCTAATGTCGTCTTAAAATATGAAACTCGGGAAGATGAGTATATTGTTTTTAGAATAGGTACCCTTCCCGTCAAATAAAAGTGAACAGTTTTAAACTATAATATCGTGTAAACTTTTTGCGAAACAAATTAACACTGTTTTCTCCGATGTGTTTTATCTACTTTAAACCAAAAATAAAGTTCCCAGTGTCTAGTGAAAATAAGGCACCATTGGCATTTTTGTAAAGGAAATTAAGGAAAATTATACACTGTAGCTAAGCGAGTAGCGTCAGCGCGAGATACGTCGAGAAGCCGTACAGCGAACAGCTTTAGCTCTGCCAGCCACACGGCTAAACTTCTTCATGTACGCAGTTAGGGGCGTCCATTAATTACGTGAGGTGAAATAGGAGGGGGAGTCCGGCGAAATCTCACGTCATCTTTTAAATTTCTTGAACAGTACATCCAAAAAAGGTCTACAAACTACTCCAATCCCGACTTCAGGGTGGGGATGCAGGAGAGGGAGAGACGAGGTCTGTCCGCAAGAGGGCAGGTCCCCCTCAACATCTCACGTCATCATTCGGGGAGGGGGCGACCAGATCTCACCACGGGGGGAAGGGAGGTGTCTAGAATTCCGGAAATACACCTTAAGCAATTAAAAAACGCCCCCTTACCACATTTTGGGCACTCATCCAATCAGAGATTCAGCGTTCGGCACAACTTTGTATACTCTAAATTGTTTGTCTACTATGTGAGACTGGAGGTTTTCTGGGCGTCCTCTCGGTTAACTAGACGAGTGAGATCATCTATAAAACAAGATGTTTCGGCTGTCATAACCTCTGCCGCCAGTGTCAAGTGATTTTATTCATGTTTGTCTATTGTAATATTTAATTAAATTGCAATTGAGCGCACGCTCCGGTGGCAAGGGAGCGGCCATAAACCACGTAGCTCCATTTTGGCCTCCTGTGAAATCCCCACCGCCCAACGTAGCTTTTTTCCCCCTTTTGATTCCAGAAGACATTTTGTACTGTTTTCTCCTGTCAGACTATTGTAAATTACGTATGGAGATAATTAACTGAAGGAAATAAATATTCACATGCTGTTGTGTGTTCTGTTCCTCATTTTAACTGTGAAAAATATCATGAAAGGTAAGCTCAGCGTAGCCTTCCAGCTAACCCCTCCCCTCTCCTGGACCGAGTCGCGTAGTTTGTGCACGCTCCCCAATTTCCCTACACACACACCCACTTTCCCCTTTCCTGCAGCCACCTACGTTTGTCCTCTGCAAATTTTAACTTTAAATTCTTTCAACGTATTTGGTAGATTATTCATCATTTCTCTTGGTGACTTATTCCATTCCCTGACACCCTTGCCAAATGTGAAATGTGCAAATGAATCCATTTAAGGCACGTGATAGCAATATGGAGGGCTGAATTTTCCTTTGGGTACGAAAGCGTTTACCGTAGTATCACTGAACTCAAATAGCAAACCGATAAAAACTCGCACACATCAATTATTATCATTAATACTAATAAAAGGCAACTAACAACGGCCAGAGATGTTACTACTCAATCGTGGTTATACGCGTTACTTAATAACAATTTTACTTAGTTAAGCAACTGCACAGGAATGATTGTCATTACACTGAAGGAAAAGCAGGTATTCCATCCGGCCGTTTCCCACGGTTCCCCGAAATTATTCCAGGCGAATGCTGGGATGGTTCCTTAACAACGTTATGGCCGATGTCCTTTCCATTCCTTGTACACAATCTCTCTCCTTTCGACTGAAAAGGGCCAATGTGACTGGGCTTAATCTGGAAGAAATGAAAAATATTAGTTGCTTTGTTTATTCATCTAAACGTTTTCGTTATATTCTCTGATCACTGTTATAGTAAACAAAGATATATGGGATCACGTTTATATCTCGCTGCAGTCAGGAGCGGCCCCAGCAAGTTTTTCAGGTGGTGCGAGATCTCATTGAGGCACCCCAAATGAGCAATCGCTTATTCGTGATTAAGATGTCCATATAGGTAGACTGAAGATAAAGTTTTTACATTCTACTAATATCATAAATGTAAAAGTTTGTTTGCTGGGATGTTTACTGTTTCACGACGAAACGACCGAACTGCTTAGGATAAATTTGGAATAATGTATTGGCCTTCTACTTTTATCCCAACTAGCAGTTCCCGTGGGATTCGGATACGAATATGTATATGAATGCTTTATGAATTCCACTCGAGCAAAGCCGCGCGCAAAAGATTTTATATATGATAACTCAAACCTCGGAAAGATTAGTATAGGATAGCAGCGGTGTGAATAAGAAACAACAGTAAAAACGAATACTATATGTTTGAAAAGGTTTATTTAAGCTACTGTGGCGAACACAATGCTCATTTCACTTACATGTCAAATTCACAGTTTTTAATTATTTTTTTCAATATATAAAGATAGAAAATATATGAAAATAAAAATTCCCACTTTTAATACCAAAACACAAACTTTACCAAAATTTTTCCAGAACCCTCGAAGACTAATGCTTAAACAGGTTAAATGCATGTACTTGTTTTCCACAGGTAAAACTATTATCAACAAGTATTTTTTATTGTTTTGCCCCACTCTGAAGCTAATCCTGGCTACGTCCTTGGAAAGTTGTGCAAATATAGTGACCAACGCATTCTCAATCACGTTCATTGTAAACAATTCTTCTGGATCTGTTGCTATCTCATTTACGGCTCATACTCAAAAAATCTTTACTTTCTTCGACATCTAACTGTATAGCCTTTGCTTACAATGTTTACTTGAAACAATGTAATATACCAAGACACCACTGTAATTATGAACTCAAATTGGTCCATGATCTGGCTAAGTGACAAGACATTTGTTGTTGCAATTGAATAATTCGTTTCAGAATGACGTCACCAACTGAAGAGTAGCTAGAAACTCTATTCTTGAAACGAGGTTTGCACATTTTTTGGGTATAGTCCTAAGTGTTTGAATATCAATTCCCATCGCTTTGTTGATCAAGGGAATAAAACAAATATTCTTCAAAGAAATCCGGACAAGGAAACCGATTTAACTGATGTTATGGCGGCACTTGCTATTACCAAGTTTAAAGACAGTTACATGGATTAAAAAATGCTCGAAGATCCTGGTTCAGAATTTTGCTTTGGACACATTTTTTTTCCTCCTACCATATTGGATCCATCTTTGGCCTCGACAGTCGTTCATATCCAAATCGAACTTTTCCAAAGTATTAATGATAAACAGGGCAGCGAGTCCAGCCACCAGGTCCCAGAGTCACTTTCCGGATTGTAAGCACAGCGAAATACTCGCGCACTTAGACTTCGTCTTGATAAGTGTCAACAAAAGCAATGTCAAAGATAATTGTTCGATGTGACTTACATCAGGAGTTCAATTTAGTATGATGGAAAATATTTAGATGATCCAACTATAGTCAAAATTTTATTACGAACTTCATTAGTTTTGAATACATATGCCAATATAACAAGACATTAGTCTCGTTATTAGCAATACTGCGGATATGCTCCTTCATCACAGGATCATACTTTCCTAGCAGTTGCAACATACACAGGAAGTTACCATCATTAGAAGTATTTAGTATTTCAGATCCAAAACTTCCTCTGAACAGGACATCATTCATTAGAGGATAGCAACCCACTGTGAATTTTCGTCTTCAGTATGTATTTACAAATGCTTGTCTAGTACGAGTTGCATTCGAGTTCTAAGGCCTTAGATTTTTTTGTCCAGACTGTAAAGAAATAAAAACGTGTGTTGTTTTAAAATGAGCGTGCACTCATTGTCAATACGTGACAGAGATGGCAGCACTGTGCGACAGATGGAACTCTAGCTGCAGCGTTGAGATTGAGAACTGTTTTAGATACTTAAAATGGCAACGTTTTCCTTACTTGAACAGCGTGCCGTCATTCGTTTTATGAATTTGCGTGGTGTGACACCAATTGAAATTCATCGACAGTTGAAGGAGACACTTGGTGATGGAATTATGGATGTGTCGAAAGTGCGTTCGTGGGTGCGACAGTTTAATGAAGGCGGAACATCGTGTGACAACAAACCGAAACAACCTCGGCCTCGCGCAAGTCGGTCTGACGACATGATCGAACAAGTGGAGAGACTTGTTTTGGGAGATCGCCGAATGACTGTTGAATAGATCGCCTCCAGTGTTAGCATTTCCGTGGGTTCTGTGCACACAATCCTGCATGACGAACTGAAAATGCGAAAAGTGCCCTCCAGATGGGTGTAACGAAAGCTGACCGACGACCACAAGGCTGCTCGTGTGGCATGTTGCCAAATGTGGAAGCGCAACGAAGGCATGAATGGGACTTTCTTTACGTCGATTGTGACAGTGGATGAGACGCAGATGCCATTTTTCAATCCAGAAACAAAGCGCCAGTCAGCTCAATGGAAGCACACAGATTCACCGCCACCAAAAAAATTTCGGATAATCGCCAGTGGTGAAAAAATGATGGTGGCCATGTTCTGGGACAATGAGGGCGTAATCCTTACCCATTGCGTTCCAAAGGGCACTACGGTGACAGATGCATCATACGAAAATGTTTTGAAGAACAAGTTCTTTCCTGCAATGCAGCAAAAACGTCCGGGAAAGGCTGCGCGTGTGCTGTTTCACCAAGACAACGCACCCGCACATCGGGCTAATGTTACGTAACAGTTTCTTCGTGAAAACAACTTTGAAGTGATTTCTCATGCTTCCTACTCACCTGACCTGGCTCCAAGTGACTTTTGGCTGCTTCCAACAATGAAAGACACTCTCCGTGGCCGCACATTCACCAGCCATGCTGCTATAGCTTCAGCGATTTTCCAGTGGTCAAAACAGACTCCTAAAGAAGCCTTCGCCTCGGCCATGGAATCATGGCGTCGACGTTGTGGAAAATGTGTAGGTCTGCAGGGAGATTAGGTCGAGAATTAACACCAGTTTCACCGTTTTCGGGTGAGTAGTTAGTAAGAAAAAAAAATTCTGAGGCCTTAGAACTTGAATGCTTCTCGTACATTGAAGTTATTTAATGGAAGCAACTTTTCCAACTGAGCATGGTGTGATTGTGATCTGAGGAAGTTTCGTGAGTTTTGAGACGCTCTGATGAGTAACTCTAGTCATCGAATCCTTCTTTTCCCAAATAAAAATGAGGCCTTCTGTTGAATAAACAATATACTTTATCTGCAGATTTAGAAAAACAAGCTATCTACTTTTATAAGTTTCTCCATTTGGTGTTACTCTTTGAAAATGCGTATTTGAAAAATGACGTACATGAATTTTTTTTCTTGGATTTTTTCGTTGCTCGAATAATTATTTCATCTCTGCCAGCAAAGTCAATGAGCGACAGTTTTGAAATATCGTCATAATTTGTACTTTGAAAAGGCGACGGTGGTGGTATGTCACATTCGTAATTTTTTTTTTTTTTTTTTTAACAGCAGACGACGTTCCAGCCATAGGTAAATCTTCTCACACATACTGCTCTTTATCATGAGCCTCGTCTGAATAACGACCATTAGAAGTTTTCTTCAGTCTCGTGTTGAACTAGTTCTGGTGACGACGATTCAGGTGACTTCTAAAAACAAATTTCTAGCAATTTTGAAGTCTTCTTAGTTTCGTCTTGGTTTTGTTTTCTTTTTAAGTATTGTGTGCCATACAGTTTTTTGAGGTTAGCGACATGTGTTGTCTGTAAAAGACAGATAAGCTTTGTAAATATTTATGATACCACCAGAGGCAGCCCTAGTAATTTTTTTAGGTGGTGCGAGATCTCATTGTGGCGCCCCAAATGCGCAATCGCTTATTCGTGATTAGGGTGACCCTATAGACAGATTGAAGATAGCAAATTTTTTTACATTTTACTCATATTATAAATGCAAAAGTTTGTTTGCTTGAAAGTTTTTACTGTTTCACATCTAAACGGCTGAACGGCTTAAAATAAAATTTGGAATAATGTATTGGTTATCTACTTTTATCCCGATCGATAAAGTAGTTCCTGTGGGATTCAGATACGAATACGTGTACGAATGCGTTATGAATTCCACTCGAGCAAAGCCGTGGGCAGAAGATAGTCTTTATTTATTAATAATAACTCAAACCTCAGAAAAATTAGTATAGGACAGCAGCGGTATGAATAAGAAACAAGAGAAGTAACAAGGGATGCTGTATGTCTGAAAAGGTTTATTTAAGCCACTGTGGCGAACTAAATGCTCACATCACGTAAAGGTCAGATTCACTTAGTTTTTAATAATTGGATTCTACACTTAACGTACCGTAAGTAGCGCTGTCGTCCATACGGCTAATCACTCCCCATTCTTCACGCTCTATCTCAAGAAGGGTTAAAGCTATGAAATATTGTCTGTGACGAAATTTGTAGAGAATTTTATGCTCTACAACTTTTACAATAACTCAAAATAACATTTAGAGTAAAGGAAGCGAGATATTTATAAAAACCGTTTTTTGTGACATTTGACCTTGATTATCTTGACTGGCGTACACGAGATTCTATGAGACTTTTGAGCCAACTTATAAAACATCAAAACAAAGGTTTGAGCAAGAGCAAATTTTCAGCTTGTTATCTTCCATTCCGAGGTTTGCCCCTTTTTTCACCTTATTTGACTGGATGCTTTAAGAGATTTAGCAGAAAATACAACAGATTGTCATTGGGTTAGTGAATACCAGTCTATAAAAAATGAAATAACTACCTACGAATTTGTAGTTGGTCTCGTCGTATGGTATGACAGTCTTACAAAGATAAATGCAATAAGAAAAATGTAGCAAAGCGAAAAATGCAACTACGTGCGGCTAAACAACACATGATGCATTTACACATTGGCTTGAAAATTATCTGGATATGGTTTCGAGTCATTATCCTTGGTAACGGCGAGAGAAACAGCTGACTAAAACGATATTGACAAAGTTCATTATCGTGAGAAGGAAACGTACGAGAACGAACTTTCATTATGTAGGAGAAAAAATGAAGCTCTTGAATTGCATGCGGAGGAGATTTTCAAAATAAACTATTAGTATGTTATTGTTGACAATATGCGCGCAAGTTGCCAACATAGATTTGAGGAACTTAAACATGATGAAAACATTTGGTTTCATGCACAACATAAAAAGATTAAAGGAAACTAGTGATTGTAAAACTTCTGAAGCAATGCAATGACTTGCAAATTTCTCTAACAATAGGAGAAACATCTGATATAGATGAACAAGAATTGTATGAACAACTCAACACGTTTATCCGTGTATAAGAAGTGATCCACGGCATTATCTCGGTGATGAGATAACTAATAGAAAAAAAAAAAACATTAACTGAAGTGTACCCCACTATCGAAGTAATTAGTCCTGAGAATTTTTGCCACCATACCTGAGAGTTGCGTACGCAGAAATAAGTTTTTCATGGTTAAAAATTATTCGATGTGTCAAGTTCGACTTTCAGCCCTTTCTATTCTTTGAATTCAAAATGAAGTAGCTCATCCGTTAGATTTTTGTGCTATAGTTAAATATTTTAGTCTTAGAAAAATCCGCAAACATCATTTTTAAATCCTTGTGTATATCTTTTAATGTACCTTAGTTTATCATCAATAATTTGTCGTCTTTATGTTTGATAACTTTTAATAACTCTTCTAATACAATATTTTAAAACACAAAATGTATTAATTTATGACTTTTGCAATTCTCGTCGATCGTCAGAAATACGTTCTTTTGATTCTCATACTTTGCACAATGGACAAGGGCCTCGCAAAGATTTGCTGCCCCGAACCTTGTAATGGCTAACGTCGCCGCTGGTGATAACGAACTGCGGCGAGGTTAAAAATTCTCTTGTCCAAAATAGTTTCGCAATTTTTTTGGTGATAGTACGTCTAAGTGCTTGAATACCACTTCCCATAGCTTTGTTGATCGTAAGAATAGAACAAAATTATTTTTTAAAGAAATCCGGACTAGTGAACTGATTTAACTGATGTTTTGGCAGCACTTGCTATTACCAAATTTAATGACAGCTACAGGGATTAAAAATGCTCGAAGATATAGGTTCAGAATTCTGCTTTGGTCACCTTTGTTTCTTCCTATTATAGTCGATCCATTGTCATATCTTTGGCCTCACAATTGTTGATATCCAAATAAAACTTGTGAAAAGTATCATCGAAAAACAGGCCAGTGAATCCGGTTTCCAGGTTCCGAAGAGTCACTGTCGGCTTGTTAGCAACGAAACATCCACGCACTTGGACTTTGTCTTCAATAGTGTCAACGAAAGCAATGACATCAGGAGTTCAATTCAGTGTGATGGAAAAGTATTTTATTACACATGTCATTCGTTTTGAATATATATCCGACAATTATTATTATTATTATTACTCCGCGATTCACTATAAGTGTGTGGCGGAGGGTGCATAGCACCTATCGAGAAGGGTTATGGTTTGGAAGGGTTATAAGGGATATGGCAGGAGGCGCCCATGGGCTATTGTGAGGAACCATCCCCGCATTCGCGTGGAGTGATCTGGGAAAACCATGGAAAACCCAGATCAGGATGGCTGGAGTGCTTTATCGAAAGCTACTCCTGTCGGATTTTAAGTTTACTCGCCCGGTAAATCCTTTCTATTCCATTCCCTAATCGCTCGTGGGAAAAATGAGTACAGAAATGAATCGGTTCTGGCCCTGATTTCTCTTATCTTATTTTCACGGTCATTTCGAGATATGAATGTTGCTGGTAGCAATATTTGCTGACTGTCATTCCGAAATACATCTGTCGTAAATTTTTCAATTAGCTTCCGTCGAGAGCAACGCCTTCGGTGTTCCAGGTCTTCCCAACCTAACTCCTTCAACATCGCACTTACGCTTTCCCTCCAACTATATATACCTGTCACGAATCGGGCGGCTCTTCTTTGGACCTTCTCTAAAGCCTCCATTAACCCCTTTTGATGGGGACCCCATACAGAACAACAATACTCTAAGTGAGGACGTACTAGTGACTTGTATACAATCGATTTAACTTCCTGAGTGCATTGATTTAAATTACGACCTAGAAATCGGAGTATACGATTTGCTTTCCCCATTACATTCTCAATATGCTCATTCCACGACAAATTATTACGAATTGTTACCCCTAGGTATTTAGCGGAATCTACCGTTCTAAGGACAGTGTCATTAATCGTATATTCATAATTAAATGGTGTCACCTTTTTACTCACACGCATGACTTGGCACTTTTTAGCGTTTAACTCCAACTGCCAATCTTTACACCACGCAATTATTTTCGTAATATCGTCTTGTAACAAAGCGCAGTCGTCCAGGGTTTTGATTTCGCGATAAATTATAGCATCATCGGCAAATAATCTTTTCATTCCCCCTATTATGTCGCATAGATCATTGATGTATATTAGAAACAACAGAGGCCCTAACACGCTTCCCTGGGGAACTCCAGACCCCACTTCAGTAAGTGATGAACGCTCACCGTCGAGAACTACACACTGTGTTCTGCCCTTCAGGAAGTCTGCAACCCAGTCGCATATTTGTCTAGATATGCCGTAACCGCGAAGTTTCCTAAGTAACCTAGTGTGAGGCACAGTGTCGAAAGCTTTTTAAAGTCTAATAGAACCAAATCAACCTGGGATTGCTCATCTATAATTCGGCACAAGTCGTGAATTAGAAGTGCAAGTTGTGTTTCGCAGCATCGGCCTTTTCTGAATCCATGTTGATTTGGATTTAAAAGCTCACCTTCATCCAAGAACCGCATGACATTCGAATAGATGATATGTTCTAAAATCCTGCAAAATATTGAAGTTAACGAGATCGGCCTATAATTCTGAGGATCATTAACATTCCCATTTTTAAACACTGGAGTTACGATAGCGGTCTTCCATTCGGCTGGTATTTTTCCTTGATCCAGAGAGACGGTATACAATTTCATCAAATACGGTGCAATTTCCTTTGCGTATCTTGAGTAGAATCTTGTAGGAATACCGTCTGGTCCGGGAGCCTTATTGGTTTTTACATTCATAAGCAGTTTAGTTATTCCCTCGACATCAAGAACGAGATCATTCATAATTTTGTCGGTACGATTGTCAAATATCGGTATCTCCTCTGAGTTTTCTATCGTGAAATTGTCTACCTATTAGCAACACGCCGGAGATGCTCCGTCATTACAGGGTCATATTTTCCTAGCAGTTGCAATATACCCATGAAGTTACCATTATTAGAAGTATTTAGTGTTTTAGATCCAAAGCTTCCTCTGAACAAGAATTTACTGCATGTTAAAAAGAATACTTTGGACATCATCCTTTCCTTGATGTTTCGTCTTCAATCTGTATTTACAAATGCTTGTCTATGACACTGAAATTGTTTAATTTAATCAACACTTCTATCCAATTGATTATGGTGTGTTGGTGATTTGAGGAAGTTTCATGAGTTTTGAGACACTCTGATAAGTAGCTCCAGTCATCAAATCCTTTTCCCTACTAAGAATGAGACCTTCTGTTGAATAAACTTCAGTAAAAACAATATACTTTATCTGCATATTGAGAGTAAGCAAGCTATCTTTTTTTTTTATTTCTCCATTTGAAAACGCATATTTGAAAAATGACATACATAATATTTTTTTATTTTTTTGCTGCTAGAATAATTATTTCATCTCTGGCTGCAGAGTCAATGAGCGACCATTTTAAAATATCATTATAATTTATACTTTGAAAATGCGACGGTGATGGTATGTCTGGTATACCTCATTCTGTAATATTTTGAACTGCATACAACATTCCAGCCATAGCTAAATCTTCTCGTACATGCTGCTTTTTATAATCGTAAGCCTCGTCTGAAGAACTTCTATTAAACGAATATAATCGTAGGCTTCCGCGGCCAGAGTCAGTTGATTCTTGGCTGTCCGCGTGGTGCCGCGTCATATTCCTTGTAGTCTACGTTTCGACCCTCATTCTGGCTTCTTCTTCCAGGGCAGAACTATTAAACAAGTTTTCTTCCGCTACGTTTTGAACTAGTTCTGGTGACGACGATTCAGATGACTTCTCAAATGCAAAAAATTTTGCAAGCAATTTTTAAACCATCTTAGTTTAGCCTTGGTTTTGTGCGCCAGATAGGTTTTTTATTTTTTTTGTTTTTGTATGTAGCACACGTTTCGTCTGTAAAAGCATTATGCTACGATACCAACGTTAAATGCAATCACCTAAAGTCTAGAAGTGGTATAAATAGATAACTTGATGGAATCTCGCTCCATGAACTCAAGACTACAGCCCAAAAGACAGGAAACAGGTGTGGGAGCCGCGGACCCGGAGAGTGCCAATTATGGGACAAGTTGTGATTTTCTTGATTCGAATAAGTGGAGCTTACTCGAGTCGCAACTCCAGTTGACTCTATTCTATGACATTCGACTGAGCACTAAGCTGAAGCTCTTCTGGATAATTAATGCGTTAAAATTATGCAAATTGGGTTATTATAGAATTTATTTTTTGAGTAGACGATCTGTCACTGCAGTTTCGGCGCCCCCCCATATGACGGAGCCCGGTGCGGTCGCACCGCTCGCACCGCCCCTGGATACCACCAACATTAATTGTAATCACCGAGGATCTAATATGGTAGAAAGAGGTAACAGGTTGAATCTCGCCCCATGCACATGTACCCGCATGCATGAACTTCAAGACCACAGCCGAAAAGGCAGGAAACAGGTGCGGGGAGGCGCGACGCGGCACGGGAGGGTGCTAACTTTGGAACGAGTTGTGATTTTCATGATTCGAGTAACTCGAACTGACTCGAGTAGCAACTCGAATTGACTCTATTCTATGAAGACATACGACTATAGATTAAGCTGAAACACCTACTTTTATAAACTCTTCTGGATGATGTGTGTTAAATAATATATGAACAGCAAGCTGGGTTATATTTATTTTTTGCGCAGACGATCTCTCGCTGCATTTTCGGCGCCCCCCATATAACGGCACCCGGGCGATCGCGCCGCTCGCACCGCCCTAGGAACGCCTCTGGCTGCAGTGAATGGTTTCATGTGCCTGCGAGTCGTTATTGCAGAGGGAATGAGTTATTCAAGTTTTTTTTAAATAATTTAAGTTGCTTTCATGAGCGCCATGTTATTGAAATCATTATTTCGTTAGAAATAAATTAGCTCCACATTGATCTTGATCTATGCGGCCTGGACCACAATTAAAACTAATATTACATATTTGTGCGTGTGTTGAAGGTTCGATTTTTTAGAGAAAATATTAAGGCAGTTTGTTGTTAAGTTAAAGTGCAACCTGGACAAGGATGACAATTGAAAGTTTTTGTTACAGCGCAATATACGGGGAATTGCATTGAGCCTTGTTTTTTATAACAAATCTACGCGAAGAAATGACTAGCCAGAATACGCCATTCAATCAGTCATTTTTTATGTGCTTTGAAGCTAGTTCATAAACATAAAGAGAAAAATAAGTATGCAACAGCGCATATATTCCTCTGTACACGTCGTCAATGGTCTCTGATCGCTAATGCAGTGCCCATAAACCACGTGGCTTCATTTTGGCCTCCTGTGAGCAAGCAATTTGGCTCTGGACACAGAACATTACCCCATGACTGACTAGGTAGTGGGAGAAATGGTGGTGGACAGGGGCGCCGACTCTGTGGGTGCTCGGGGGCTCTGGCACCCACGAGATGTAAATAGTGGGTGCCGAGCACCCATGAGCATAGACGCCAACAGTAATCAGTAACAGACTACGAGCGACACCTGTATTACCTACGTCATGCGCCGCCTGTCGAGGCAAGACGTCTCGACGAGATCGCAATTGCTTACGATATGAGTGTGCACGTTATGCCCAAGGAGAATATAAACACTACGTTAGGTCATACCTAACACTATCTACTGTGTGGAACGTATGGTTTGATTAGTAAAGAGCACTCACACAAGCAAATTAAGCAACTCGACCCCGCTCTACCACGCGCAAATCCTAGCCCGCCATCCATCCGCCGCGCAGTCGACGGTACACAGCCGCGGCTCGCAGGCTGTCTCAGGTGTCTCACGCATTCCTAGTCGAGCCGGTAACCTAAACACGTGCTTTGAGAGCAAGCTGCGCTTGGTGTTATCGTGTTAATTTCGGAAAATTATTAGTTTCGACAAATAAATTCATCCATCGAAACCGTAACCTGGAGAATCCTCCACTAGTAGCTATTCTTCGCTTAGTACAGCTCAGCAGATCCAGCCAGAAGATGTTATTTCTGCAAATTCAGTTAAACAGAAGAAAAGGTACAAATTTTCAGAGTAAGTGCCAGATAATTATTCTATGGCTGCTAAAATGATAAGATAATGTGTTTTACCAAATCTGTAAAGAAACCACGTCTACTGGCGTTTCTGTGCCGTAAACATCATCAAGAGGAGATGAGTTCATTAAGGCACTCACTCAAGGTGGTTTTTCATCATGAAATAAAGCTTTAAAAAGCATAAAAAGGCCTGAAGTTCACTGTTTTTGTGTACTGTTTAAAGCCAATTTAGAACGTGCGCCAATGTATACTGAATGCTATCAAAAAGTAAACAAATAGGTTTAGTGACCGAAGACCTAGCCGTAAGGGACCACGAGGACGAATATTCAAATTGCATTCGATGTTGAAGCAGTGATCACAGCATATTCTCGAGTTAAACACGTGGCACGTACAATTTTGAGCGACAAGTACTGCATAAAATAATCAGAGTAGTAAAAAATGTGGTCCATTAATCAGTTATGGTTGATAAAACCAGCGATATTTCCAGTAATTAACAAGTCATATTCTTCTGTCGTTACGTGGACGCAAAGTGTAATATACACGAAGCATTTATCGTCGGCCTCTATGAAACGGTATTAACTATATCCCACAAAATTTGTTTGAAATGACTGGAGTATTAAGAAGATTCGACATAAATATCGAGATGTGTGGGGGTCTATATACAGATAGTGCATCTGATTTTGAAGCGCATACTGGCCTTCAATTATGGATTGAAGCTATGGAAGGAAGGGAAATTCATGTGCATTCCACCGCTCACTCGTTAAACCTGGTTGTTCAAGACACTGTCAAAGAAGTGCAAGTAATAAGAGATTTTTTAGTGTGTTGTTTCCGTACGTGGTTCACCGAAACACTAAGCTTGTTTTGAATCACTACAGGCAGCTGGCGATGAACCTATCTTTGCGTCCTTTTTGACAAACAAGATATTGTTGTCGTATATCTTCCTTGAAAACTATTCTAAACAATTATAGTGTAACGTTTTGTTCTATGAACGACATAAAAAGTCAGAAAGATAATACCTGCACGAAGGTAAAATAGTTATTAAAAAAGTGTTCAATTTTTTTTAATCTTCTTTATTATCATTTCTGATAGAAATTCTCGTTCGTTTCGAAGCTTTAAACGTTACTTTACAGAATATTTCTATGCATCTGAAAAATCTGTAGATAATATTAATACTGTCAAGCACGTCATATCATCCCAACGAACTGACGAATAATTTCAAAACCCTTGGAAATCGACTCTTGACTCAGCTTTTATATTGGATGATCAACAAATCAACATTAATAATTCCAAAATAAGGAAGATACATAGATATATAGACGATGCATCAAGCGAACCGCACCAATTTTCCTCGCCAACTGACTGATATAAAAAATGTATCTTGCAGTTTTAGATAAAGTCACTGGCCGTAGTGACGAGCACTTTACTAAAAATGCTATGACACATTTGAGTAACGTGGAACTATTTCTTACTGATCAAAATGATACAAGCAGCAGTTGCTTGAAAGAGTTCCATGAAGATCACTTTGATGTGGATCGTTTGGTTCTTCACCATAATATTGGACGTTGCACGAAGAAAGAATGTCAGGCTGAACAATGAATATATAATTTTGCATTGCGAATCTACTGAAGATATGATGCTTGAAATCATCAAATTCTTAAAAAAACGTTTCAACTATTTCAGTATCTGCATGCACCGTAGAACGATCATTTTCAGCGTTACGGAGAGTAAAAATTTATTTGAGGAGTAATATGGCTAAGCAATGATTGAATGATAATATTGTAGTGCAGTTAGAAATAGCTGATGATGTGGACCTACAAGATTTTGCTGATAAATTTATAAATAGAGCTGTACTTTGAAAAAAAAATTATATCATAAGTTAAAAATGTAGCTTCTTAAAAAAAGGTTTATTAATGTTGATCTCACAATTCTCAGTAAAGCTGTGTACAATATGTATGTACGACTATATATCTCCAGCTAATAAAAATTATGCTACACACTGTTAATTTAATGACTTAATTACCATTTTTAAGATAGGTATCCGTTCCTTCGGTTCAATCTAGTATTTCCATCTCCTCTGTATATTAATTACTAGCTTTACCCGTGACTTCGTTCAAGGAAGCGATCCTTGCGGACACATATCAAATTAGCGTAATAATAAAATCCTGATTTCTAATGGTTTTTCTATCTATTACTACTATAAAGTTGAAAATCTCTTCCTTTAAAAGGCCGAGCCCATTTTAATGAAGTTTAGTGTGGTTTTCGAATTTTGAAAATTCAAAATATTTCTTTCCTACTCTGCCTGTCTGTTCGCTTATAACTTTAAATCTACTGGATGGATTTAAATGCGATTTTCACTATTATGTAAGACAATTTGGTGCCCGCAACTTCGTTCATGTCTATCAAGAATTTCGAAGGTTTTTATTTAATTTGCAAAAAACGCTAAATATTTTATGGATAAAAAGTAGCGTATATCATACCCTGCCAAATCAGCATCGAAGTCATCGAAACTAGTTCACACTATTTGCCGTGGTTGTTTTTTGTTTTTTTTATGAGTCATCAAATGAACATGAGCACCCACGAGGTTTTCTAAAAGTCGGCGCCCCTGGTGGTGGAATTGCTAAGCAGGGGCGTAGCTATCGGAGGGCCGGCGCTAGGAATTTCGGGCTTGGGTACAATGGGCGACGTTGGGTGGATTCTTGCTTCAAGGCCTGGGGGACCTCATCATATCAACCTAAACGGTTTCGTTTCGTCATAGATTTCGTGATTAGGTTGAAATACAGCCTGGACCAAGAGAAAAATTTTATGCAATGTTGCGTTCTGCGTCATCCATCGGAAATGGTGTATTTGTTTACCATGGAAGCAATCGATTATCTCTGACTGTTCGTTTCTATATGGCGGGCATCACCGTATTGCAACTCGGATAAATCATGGGACAAATATTGTCAATTATGTGCGACTTTTTCCAACGGAGAATAGCTGAAACGGCAAGAAAACGTTACAACAAAGGATTAAATCAACATTTTAAGAGACAATTTTTCAACGCTGACTGTTTCTAATAGCTGTGAGTCGCTGTCATATTTCGGCATTTTCATTAAATTCCTGGCAAGTTTTCCGCAAAGCAAGAGCGCATATGTAAAGAGGACATAATGACGAAGCAATTAAACCTAATTTCAACAGGTTACTACCAATTTCGTGTCGGTAATTTCTCAAAAACGTCTGTAAGAATTCTGATGAAATCTTGCATACTGAACAGAAATCGAAAGATGGCGAGCGAAGATCGGTCACCAGGTGCTACATATAACAAAAGGTACCAAGTATTGATGGAAACAATTATTACAAGTAAAAATATGCAAGTAGAAGAAAAAAATTGAATTAAAAAGTGATGGGTTGGTGAAAGGATTTTTTTCTGTGGTTAAGGCCAGGGGGGGGCTGGTATCCAGGATACTCTGGTACGCTAGTTCCCTCCCATCTCCGGAGTTCTGATGCAGTGGTGCTATCGAGGAAAACTCTGATTGCTCTCACAGTAAAGAAGTCGATGTTGTTGGAATCATGGCTATTAGAATATTTTTGTATTGGAAGGTGTAAGTTGTGGGTGTGGACTGCTTGTCTGTGGCCATTCATTCCGGCAGAGTTGTTGTGTGGTGAGGCCTATATAGGAACTAGTGCAGTGGCAGCAAGTTAGTTGGTATATGACGTGAGTTGTTGAACACGTGGCATGTCCAATGATGGGGAAAGTTTCCCCTGTGGTGGGATTGGAATGTGTAGTGGAGGGTGGAGGCATGTTTCAGGTTTTACAGCGAGATCTATGGCATGGAAAAAATCCATATAGTACTTTTGGAGAGTTGACAAAGGGTATTTGTGGACCAAAATGTTCATAAGATTGAGTGGTGTGCTAAAACATGTACGGGGGACAGCGGGTAGAATTTTGGGTAGAAGAGTGCAAATTTTTGGAAAGGAGCGAAGGAGGTCATACCCCTGTCACAAGATATGTTTGATGGACTTGGGGCCAGGGGAGACCTGGGTAACAAAGCCAGGGGTATAGTTGTTTTTTGTGGATGACGAGTGATTATGTGGAGGATGAGTGAACGCATAGGAAATCTATTTATGTACGATACCCCTAGGGTAACAATGGGAAATAAGGACTTGAAATAGGTTCTGGGAGTATTGGCGGAGGGAATGAGTATCAGAACAGGTGCAACTTCCACGGATGGCAAGGCTGTATGGGAGAAAACGTTTGATGTGGAAAGGATGAGAGCTATCAAAGTGTAGATATTGCTGTAAATTAATGTGGACAGAGGTATGAAGGGCTGAAAATGATTTTTTGAGGATGTTTGTGTATGTATCACTGGTAATAGTGGTCCTTTGCAGTGTGTAGTGCTCTAAGAGGGTGCCTTTTTGTCCCAAAAGGATCACCATAACCTTCCCTGCGGATGGCTGTGTTCAAAACTTATTTGGTTTTGGTGATGTCGAATGGTGCCATTCTTTGCTTGCCTTCTTCATTTCAGGCTGATGGACACAAATTTCATCTCCGGTGATGATTCGTGCAAGTAAAGTACACCGATATTTTCAAGGCCTCACAGAAGTCTTCACATGCATCAACATGCCGCTGCTTCAATTCCGGAGTCAGCTGCCGGGGCACCCATCAAGCAGACACCTTACGAAATCTGGGCATAATATATAATGTGACGTGCTGAACTAATGTCTACAGCTGTCACTATGTCATCCAATGTCACTCGGCAGTTTTCAAATACGATGGCTCCAACTGCTGTTGTGATCTTTGGAGTAACGAAACGATGCGCCTGAAGCAGGCACTTCAACCATTTGTGAACTTCCTACACTATTTATAAACTTGCTGCTGTGACAAACAGGCATCCCCATACTGCGTCTTCATTCTGTGAAAAATGTCTACAGATTTTACACCTTCACTTTGCAAAAATCTAATCACCGAGCTTTGTTCTTCTCTGGTGCATGTAGCTAGTGGGGTGGCCACCTTTTTACTGCTCCTGCGCTGTTGCTTGCGTATCTCCACTGTGTTGCTATGTGTGGGGCCATTCAGCACATTATTTCAAACAGGCGTACCAACTTTCATACCTGTGGCACACACTTTCGACTTATTACACTTTTATGGTTTTCATTTGATTCTCCCTCATATTACCATGGCTAAGATTAGTTGGGTAAGCAGTGAATGGCACTGCAGGTTGGTGCGATGCACTTGATTTTGACACGAGATTTTATTTTTTTGTAATGAGTGATGGTTTGGTTCAAAAATTGGGACATTTGGCATCCCAATTAAGAATAAATCAGAACACATTCCCAGACCCTTCAAAAACTGGGAAGTCCCACACAAATCAGGACACCTGGTGTGCAAGTGGAGAATTTCCCATCATTCTGATGCAATTAAATCTTCTCGGGTGTCCAGCTGGATGGTGTTGTATAAACATGACGTTTCACATGCCGAATGTCACCGCCTAGACAGTGACAGTCAGCTTGCAACAGCTAGAAGAGACGTGATACCTGATGAAGACAGCAGATCTAGCTGTCGAAACATTGTGTTTGACTGGACACCCGAGAGTATTTTATTGGGACACCTGGTAATGCTAGTTACTACTGAGGAAACGCTCTCACTGCAGGTTTTGTTTTGAAAATGAGAAAGACATAATAAAAAGATTTTGACTATTTTATGTTTTTCAGTTATTGCCTCGTCACTTTTTAAACATCAAAATTCACATTATACGTGTCAGAAATATTCTAACAGACTAACATCCACTGAAAAGCGTCAACATACAAAGTAAAAGAAATTGCAATCACAGGATAAACATAATTCTTTTCCAGTTTCCTCCCAAGCTGCTCGACACATAAATTGATCCGATAATCTGGTGATCTATGGTTATATAAATAATCACAAGCCAACACACACTCTTTTGCTTCAAGCAACTCGCCCATTGTTAAAACCAAATCAATAAACAATAGAAGAGAGCGAACTGTGACTTCACGTGAGCCCAGAATTGATGCGTGCGTAGAACATAAAAATGTCATCCACGACATTACAGCAGTGTGCACCTTATTCGCAAGACAACCATATTAAACAATGTCACACAATTTCCCACTTTCTGTCCAATACCACCTTGACAAACGAGTCACAAAACCATGAAAGTGGTCTTTACAAAATTCTCATACAATTGAACACTATTTCTATGTGAGCGTCCACCCCGTTCCGAGACATTCCTTTCTTTATCAGCTGCATACTCACATTACAATGGTCACTACATCCCCCTCCAATTACTCTGTAGCATTACAACTAGTGATTTGCCATGATCACCCTAAAAAAAGATTGTGTTACGTATGAAAAGAACTTGAAACACTTGTATTAATATCACATTATCCAAGAAAAGATGAAGACTAACCGATATTTTTCCTTGGGTATATCTGGAAATTTTTTCACCATTTTCTTTGGTTCTAATGACTTTCCTTCATTCACTTTAAGTCTTATGCAAACCTGCAAAAATTCCAAAACAATTCACCTACATTTTTCTCCTTCCTGCATGGCACCATGCCAACCATGCACTAAGTAGATTAGAAGAATGTTTTCTTCAAAATACTATTGACAACCTGCCATGTGGTTCAGATATACAGACAACATCTTTATGATCTGGACCCATGGTGAAAATCTCCTTGAATTCCTGAACGCTCCGAATATTAACCCACTAAACTTTACCTGGTCCTACTCTTAAGCCAACATCACCTTCCTGGACGTTGACATCTCTGTACGCAATGGCCAGTTACACACTTCTGTCCTCATCAAACCCACTAATTTACAACAATATCCCCACTTTGATAGCTGATCCATATCACACAAAACATTCCTTCCTACAGCCTAGCAATCCGAGGCAGACGCATCTGCTCAGACCAAGAATCCTTTACCCTTTACACCAACAACCTGGCCCAACACTTATTCACTGTAATTATCCTCCAGAACCGGTCCACAAACTGATATCTCGAGTCAAAAACCGTCTACCACACTGGCACACACAACCTAAAACCAATTGGGATCCTGTTTTCCTCACACAATTCTCCCCTGGCCTGGCCTGGAATCTTCGTCTTGGCTATGACTTTCTCAGATCCTTTCCTGCAATGCACCAAATTCTTCCAACTATCTTTCCATCACACCACGTCACCTTCAGCAAACCACCTAACCTAAAATATATACTTACTTGAACACGAATACCAACCCTCTAAAATGCTCCTAAACCACCTTTCAGATCATTCCCTTGTAACAGACCTCACTGTAAAACATGCCGCAAGCATCCACCTAGCGCAACCCTACTACTGGAAAACCTATTCCTTCATAGGCCATGCCACCTACACCACATCCCATCTTGTATACCAGCTCACCAGCCTCCA
Organism: Vandiemenella viatica; assembly: GCA_031002005.1. Classification (NCBI taxonomy): domain Eukaryota; kingdom Metazoa; phylum Arthropoda; class Insecta; order Orthoptera; family Morabidae; genus Vandiemenella; species Vandiemenella viatica. The sequence continues at coordinate 39,916,021 of CM061919.1, forward strand.
CTGCCAAACTTCTTATTTGGCCTCACCTCCAATGCGCTATCCATCAGAATGAATGGTCACAGACAAACAGTTTACTCTCAAAATCTAGACCTACCTCTTGCTTGATATGCTAACTTCAATAAAATTCCTAACTTCAATAACTGCTTCACAGAAAGAGCCACCAAATGACTTACCAATCTGAACTTCGCAGATGGGAATTGGCCTACCAGCACATTCTGGACACCAGACACTCCCAGGTTTCAATGTCAGATAACATCTTCCTTTTTCACATTGTTATACCCAACACTAGCTACAATAATTAATTTTTAAATAGGCAAGACCTTACTGCAAAATTTTTAATTTATTTATATTTTTTAAATTATTATTATCTCTCATCTTTTAAAGTTCCCATTATTGTAATTAATTCTTTTTCTTGCCATTAATATTTTCAATTATATTATCATTGCTTCCCCCACCACCTCCAACAGACAATTCAGTTCTCTGTGTGGCTGTGTTGCCTGCAGGCGCTTGCACCCAACTTGGGTGTAATGTATCATTCTCTTCCATATAATTGTTATATATGAAGCATAACAAATTTTATTCAAAGTGGTGTAAGGGAAACTTCTTACTTATGGAATGACAGGAAATATATGCTGAAATAATATGCTGATCTAGTTCAAGTTTTACTAAGTAATCAATATTTGTGGTATTATGAAAAAAAACATTGAGCTTGAATTCTGTTATCCAAAAGTGGGGGTTGCCGAAAGTTCAAGACCTCGCATCCTACTTTTCAAATTTAAGGATAACTGTAAATTTTAATATTTCTTTATAAATGTTATATCATTTTTATTATTATTGCCACATAATGCATCACATCTTTTGGAACTTCAAACACAACTTCAAGGATCAGTTATCAACAAACTGGAGTTTGATTTTAACAGTAATAAAGAGGAATTAACTCATAACCTGCCCACAATTTCAATTATCAACTCTCAATAATTCCTAAACCAGACTTCTTGGGGAACGGAAAGTTCAACTTTAATATGAGAAGTTATGGGAAAGTAGAGAAAGTTCAAGAACCACTTAAGGTCAGTCTACATACCTCAGCTTAAAATTGAATTCCCACAACTCAAGACACAATGTTTCAGATAAACATCACAAACACAAAGCAAAAATAACACTGGAAGGTGTACTACAATATCATTACAGAATAATTTATATTTCTCAACATACTTACACACTTTCTGTCATACTAAAATATTTTATTGTGAATTTTAAATTCTGCTACCAAGAGAAAATCATCTACATTACAGATTAAAGATGCGATAATTTAAAACTAATTGACTGATTCTGGAATGAGTCAAAGGTCACTAGGTGAGACTCAGTGTATGTATATCCAAGTCTCTTGACATGTATCTCAGCTCTATAGATAAATAATATTTCATATCATCGAAATATTGTGAAATATGTTTGCCAGAGCCCTCCTGCCTTCATCTCTGCTAGGTGATGGGTTTTCTGTCTCTACCTTTCATAACATTATTCGAGTCTGTCTTGAAATGAGAACCTTCATCCCAAAAATCCTACCTACTCACCAAGAACCTGCTTCAGTAGACCTCCGAACTGCAGTTGACACCTAGTCCATATACATAGACCTGCCTGTCTTACAAAACAGTCCCTAGTAACAGATCCTGCTGCAAATTGTGCAACCCTGCCTCCACCACCTACACCAAACCAATAACCTGGAACAGTTTCTACAGTATAGGACTTGTCACTCCCATATCTTCTCACGTAGTATATTAACTCACCTGCAATCATTGCCCAGCCTCATACATAGGTTATACCTCAAATGCTCTGGCCATCAGAATGAATGGATACAGATAAACAGTATTTACCCAGAACCCTTACCACCCAGTATCCTGTAATGCCACCACACATGAAACCAACCATTTCAATTCTTGGTTCACTGTCAGTGCCAACAAAGTCCTATCAAAAAAAAAAAAGAATCTCTGAACTCAGAAGTTGCGAATACACTTATCAGGCAGCTGCCAGGTGGGTTTATATGTTCAAGACAATTGCACAAGCTGGCTTGCGGAAGCCAGTTTGTGCAAATGAACTATATAAAATGCTGTTGTTCGCATGTTCAGTTTGGCTTGCACAATTGTGAAGTGAGAAGCTCTGAAAATTGTAGTCAGCTCTATTCAAAATGGAAAATTTTGATGAACTAATTCATGCAAAGGCTGCAGTTTGCATTATAAAAAAAACATCAAACTGAGTACAAATAAAAGGAAATTCTCTAAACTGTGGTTAATAAAAAAGGATTTGTTTTCTCTTACCAATTTAAAAGGTGAATAAAACAGCGAGTCTCAAGATTTATTCATCTATTTGTGTATGGATGAAGTACACTGTAGAACCAAAGAAACTGGTACACCAGCCTAACATCGTGCAGAGCCCCCACGAGATCGCAGAAGTGCCGCAACACGACGTGGCATGGACTTGACTAATATCTCAAGTAGTGCAGGAGGGATTTGATAAATCTGAGGGAGTGAAGATCTCTTCTGAATGGCATGTTGCAAGGCATCCCAGATATGCTCAATAACGTTCACGTCTGGGGAGTTTGGTGGCCAGCAGAGGTGTAAAACTCAGAAGAGTGTTCCTGGAGCCACTCTGTAGCAATTCTGGACATGTGGGGTGCCGCATTATCCTGCTGGAATTGCCCAAGTCCGTTGGAATGCACAATGGACATGAATGGATGCAGGTGACCAGCAAGGATGCATACATATGTGTCACATGTCAAGAGTTGTGTCTAGACGTATCAGGGGTCCCATGTCACTCAAACTGCTCACGCCCCACACCATTACAGAGCCTCCACCAGCTTGAACAGTCCCCTGTTGACATGCAGGGTCCATGAATTCTTGAGGTTGTCTTGATACCCGTACAAGTCCATCCACTCGATACAATTGGAAATGTGACTCATCAGACCAAGCAACATGTTCCCAGTCATTAACAGTCAAATGTCGGTGTTGACAGGCCCAGGTGAGGCCTAAAGCTTTGTGTCGTGCACTCAGCAAGGGTAAACGAGTGGGCCTTTGGCTCCGTAAGCCCATTTCGATGATGTTTCACCGAATGGTTCGCATGCTGACACTTGATGATAGCCCAACATTGGAATCCGCAGCAATTTGTGGAAGGGTTGCACTTCTGTCATGATGAACGATTCTCTTCAGTCCTCGTTGATCCCGTTCTTGCAGGATCTTTTTCCAGCCGCAGTGATGTCAGAGATTTGATGTTTTACTGGATACCCCATATTCTCAGTGCACTCGTGAAATGGTCATAAGGGAAAATCCTCAACTCATCGCTACCTTGGAGATGCTGTGTCTCATCTCTCGTGCGCCGACTATATCACCATGTTCAAACTCACTTAAATCATGATAACCTGCCTTTGTAGCAGCAGTAATCGATCTAACGCCTGTGCCAGACACCTGTTGTCTTATTGTCTTATATAGGCGTTGCCGACCACAGTGCCGTACTCCGAGTGTTTACATAACTCTGAGTTTGCATACAAATGCCTACACCAGTTTCTTTGGCTCTTCAGTGTATTTGCCAAATTTAACTACACCAATAATTTCAAGAGCAGATACGGCTTGAAATTTTTCTCTTAAAATTTTATGTGCATGATATATAGCATTTTCATTGCTGTACTCTTTACAAATTCCACTAATGTGGAAATGACTTGTATTGTTCAATAAATTCAACAAGAAACTCTTTCGCTTTGGATGTTTTGAACCACCAATAAACAAATGAACAATGAAGATTAACTGAATGATTACCTGTATATTTATAAAAATGGATGCTGGTATATCAGAGATTAACAGATTTTTTCTTGGAGAAGGTTTCTGATTACAGAAATTTAAAAAACCAAAACACACCCTCTCGCTCTTTACACCTTCAATTTTTATGCAAACCCACTTTGCACTTTAAAACAAACAGAAAAATTCTGACCACATTTGGTTTACAGAAACCCAAACCCTCTTTCAACTCCTTTAATTTTAGTCAATGTTTCTTATACAAAGCCCAGTTTTTATCCGATATCAAAGGAACTTTGCACATGTATATTTTAAAACATTTGGTTTGCCGGAGATACTGGAGCTTAAATGTGCAATTGTTTTGAAAACTTTCATTTTCGTGTTTTTATATTTATAGATTACTTTCATTGCCTGGCTTGGTGCTAAAATTTTTATTTTATCCATGATAAGGCGAAAGTCTGCAACTGTTACAAAATATAAGGTAAGCAAATAATTATTCTGCAACACAGTTAATTTTAATAAATTGTTTATTTATTAATTTATGGCATGACGCACAATTGCTGACATCTATATTAACTATATTGAACAGAAAATCTTAAACAACCCTGACCCATGCATCAAAAAGATCCTATATTAATAATGTCAAGTAGATGATACACTAATGGTCACTCAATGTAACTCAAATGATATACATGATATTCTTAATATTTTTAACAGCACACACCCCAAAATCAAATTTACTGTTCAATTTGAAAAAGAAAAAATCATTTACTTCCTTGATATATGCATCTCAAATATCAACAATAAACACACCTTCTCAATATATAGGAAAAACACAATGACTACACTATACCCTCAACATCATGCCACCCTAACACACAAACAAGCAGCTTACTGGTCAATGGCACACAGAGCCAATAATATTCCCTTAAGCAAGAATGCTATAATCATGAGCTAGACATAATAAAACAGATTTTTAGGTTTATATCTCTTCTTCATCTGGAAGTTAGCTGCCAGCTTCCATCAGGCACCTCATTCTTTTGTTGAAGAGATATGAGCCCAAAAATTTCATCACTCTGTGTGTCTGTATTTCTCTCTGTGTCAATGCTGCAGCAATCTTCTACTTTAACAAGTGGTGGTTATTCTTCTATCCAAACGTTTAATATATCTGCTTTATAGCACCTTTGTTTCCTATCAATATATACAAAGGGTTAAAAAAAATGCATTCCCTGTAACTCAATAGCTTTGAAATGTTTCCTAACACTATATACAGAGGGTTTAAAAAAAAAAAAAAAAAAAAACAAAAAAAAACTCTCTGAAACCCAATAGTTTTGAAACAAAAAGACTTTGACTTACTAATATCATGTGGAGGTGTTATGTAACTACTACTTCACTGAGGGTAGGTAGCGCAATCCAGTACTATGCCGTGGAGGACGGTCAAGTAGCATTAATGGTGGATGTAAAGTTATCATTTGTAGAATTCAAGACTATATTGAAGTGGTACCAGAATTACAAAAACATTCAACAGGTACAATGGCAGGGGCAGTAAAAGTTTGGAACACAGCCACCAATACATCGAATAATTGCTCGTATTTGTGATAAGTTCCAAGTTCTTAGAACTGTTAATGATGTGCATTAAGGAAAATCGGGCCAACTACGAACAGCTACAAGTCCTTCGCCCAGTGGTGTGGTTTTGCATCATTTCACCCAATCACCGCATAAATCAATGAACCAGGGAGCATACGAAAGTCTGGTGACCCGATCAAGTGTAATATATTGTTAAGGATGCAATATGGAAAGTGTAAATTCCAAGACTGCTATACGCGATGAACAAGAATGACCCAGACTGAAAGACTGATACTGTAATTGGTTTCAGCACATGGTTCATGAGGATGAGGAATTTGCAGGGAAATTTATGTGGTCTGATGAAGCCCAATTCAAGCTTAACAGTATTGTGAACCACCACAATTGTGTCTACTGGGCTCCTCAAAAATCTCACGTTTATGCGGAGAAGGCAATGAGTCTACCAGTGATGTGGTCTGTCATCGGGTGGTTTGGTTGGTTCCTTCTTCGAGGATACCGTAACTGGTCAAGTGTATCTTGATATGTTCTGAACAAAGATTTTGCCTGCCATCCAAACCCTGTATGGCAATAAAAGTTTTTACCATCCACAAGATGGAGTTGCGCCTCACTACCATAAAAATGTCAGGTAGTACTTTGATGACACACTAAACGAACGGTGGGTAGGTTGAAGAGATGCAATTGAGTACCCACCTCAGTCTCCTGATTTGACACCACTGGACTTCTACCCGTGTGGGACCATCAAGGATGATGTGATGTGTTAGTGGAGACTTTCCCAGCGTATCGATGCAACAAAATCTTCACGGGTGTCCAGCCAGATGGTGGTGTAAAAACACGACGTTTCGACAGCTGACTCTGCTGTCTTCATCAGGTATCTTCAATATGTTCTCAGCAGACTGTCTCTGCCTCGACTGGCTTTGCCGCACATCGAACCTCGTATATACCCTTCAGCTGGAAGGCCCGCTCACTCCGGTTGGTCGAGAGCGTTGGCTTTATATGTGGCCCGCTGCGGTCACCACTGGCTCCTTCCCGCCCGGGTGTGCTGGCGGTTCAAGATGTCGTGTGTCCACTACTGATTGGCTGTGATCGCGGTCTGCTGCGGCACCCGACTGGTGTCATTACCTGGTATGGATTTGCTACACTCTCGTCGGAGAATACTAATGATGAAGACAGCAGAGTCAGCTGTCGAAACGTCGTGTTTTTACACCACCATCCGGCTGGACACCCGTGAAGATTTTGTTGCAAGGATGATGTGTATTGACAAAACTAGCTGTGTGAAAATAATCTTAGTGTAACGTGCTGCTATTATGTCAAATACACTGACAGCCGATGGCACCGATCTTTAGTCTGGAAGCTGCTGGTAGTCATTTTGAACATTTAATGCAACTCCCGCTCAGTAGCTAAAATTGCACTTTTAAGCCAAATTTGTAAGGATTTATGGACTATCAAACAGTGAGTACATTTCTTTTTGGACCCCTTGATATATATACAAAAAAAGCATTGTATAAAGCAGATACATTGTTTCACAGGAATCTATTTGTTATTGATAATTGATACAATGAACATTTGGATACAGGTATAACCACCACTTACGAACGTAGAAGACTGCTGCAGTGGGGACACACAGATAAACATGTACACACAGAGCAATGAAATTTCTGGTTCTGTCACTTCTTCAACAATAGAATAAGGTAGTTGCCTTATGGAAGCTGGCAGCTAACCGAACATGCATAATGTAATCTGGTGGCTCGTGGTGAGGGAAAAGTAAAAAGGATGAGATGTGTGAATGGGAGCTGAAAGGCGTAAACCTGAAAGATACGAACCAAATAGCAGGAACCATTCACAGAATGGTGGCAAAGTCAGCAAAGTATTTTCTATCTTTTATATTAATAAAAAACATAAATACACATAAAAAATACACATTTAAAAAAATAAGAAGATATTACACACTACTAGGAAATTAGCTCCGGTGAGTGGTGGTTCTGTGGGAAAAGATAGAGGGTATGGGGAATGGTTGGAAAAGAAGAAAGAACACTGATGTTATCTTAAATTCTGAGCTGGCAGCTGTCTGGTACCAAAGAGTTCCAGAGATGATGCTTTTGTCTATAATGTCTGATGGCATGGACAGTGAAGCATGTTGATTCTCCCTCACAAGCCGCCAGACTACATTATGCACGTTCAGTAAGCTGCCAGCTTCCATAAGGCAACTGCCTTATTCTATTGTTGAAGAAGGGACAGAACCAGAAGATTTCATTGTTGGTATTGTGTGTGGTGGCATGATAAGATACTGGTAGGTCAGAGTTCTGGGTAAACACAATTTGTCTGTGTCCATTCATTCCGATGGCCAATCAATTCGTGGTATAATCTATGTATGAGGCTGGCCAATGGTTGCAACAGAGTTGATACATAAGTGGCAAGTCCTGTGATGGGGAAGAATTCCCCATTTACTGGGTTGGTAAAGGTGGTGGAGTCAGGGAGCATACTGCACAATTTGCAGCGAGATCTGTTACAAGGAATGGAGCCTTGGGGCCGTATTGTAAGTCGGCGAGCTCCATGTTTATGAAATAAGAGTTGGCCGAGTTTCAGAAGTCTACTGGGGTGGGTTCTAGGCAGTGAGGGAGGATTTTTGGGAGGAGTATTCTCATTTCAGGGAAGGTTCGAAGGAAATCGTTACCTTAATGAAGGACCTGGAAAATACTGGATGGCCGAAATGGAGCTGTGACTGGTTCTAAGGGGTTTTGGATGGCTAATAGCTTGAGCAGGTTGTGATGTGGCTTGCGAAACTTGTTTAAGAACAAAATTTGGTGGGTAGTTACAGGATATAAGAATATAGTGTGAGGGCCTTCTGGTTGGAACGTATGGGTCTGCCATGAATGCCAAGGCTCTGGGGAAGGGAGCGTTGGTGTGATAAGGATGGCAGCTGTAATAATGTAGGTACTAATGCATGTTGGTCAGTTTGTTATCGATACATGAACTGAGGTGGCCATTCGAAAGGGATAAATCCACATCCAGAAAAGTGACATAAGTTTGGGAATAAGTCCATGTGAAATTCAGGGCGTTAAGGGTGTTGAGACTGTTAAGGAAACTGAGTAGGTTGTTTTCCCATTGGTCCAGATCATGATATCTGTAAATCTGTGTCACGGGAGGGGTCTCCAGTGGGCTTCATCCAGAAATTACTAACATGAAACCTAGGACAAGGTTTGCACAAGAGGGGATCATATGGGTGCCAATGGCAGTGCCACAAATTTAATGGTAAATTTTGCACTTGAAGGAGAAAAAAAGTCGTTCAGTATCAGGTGGGTACGGGTGGTGAGAAAGCATCTGGAGGGGAGGCTGTCGAGGAAAAGGGGGGGGGGGGAAGAGAGAACTGGTCTAGAAAATATTTCATGCCAGTGGGGAATTTTGGTGTACAGGGAGGTCATATCAATCGTTACTAAGAGGTGGGAGAAAGAGGTGTGGGCACAGTAGATAGACGGAAGAGGAAGTGTTTGGTGTCCTTGATATGGGAGGGAAGCTGGTTGCGTCAGTCTACCAGAGCAGAGATACATACAGTCGGTGAGCCACAAGTGGCAGCTGTAGAGCGTCCTGGATTGCCAGGTTTATGGACCTTGGGAAGTAGGTATAGATTGGGGAAGAGCGGCTTTATGAGAGAGATACACTGAGGAGTGAGGCCTTGGAGGGGTCCGTTGAACTGTATATACTCTTTTATCCTTTTGTTGACCACTGGTATAGCTGAAAGGATAAATATATTAAACATTTGGATAGGAGAAAAACCACTGCTTACCATAGAAGACGATTCTTGCGGCTTTGAGACACGGAAAAAACACATACACGCATAGAGTAAAATTTTCGAGCCTATTGCCCTTCTTCAGTAGTAGTGATATAGCTGCATGTTGGAAGCTGGCAACCAACTGAGTAAGCCCACAATGCCGGTAGCTCATGGTGGGGGGGAAACAACATGGCGGGAAGTGAGGGTGGGAGTAGAAAGGCATAAACTAGAAAACACTAATAAGCGGATAATAAATCGATCCATAGATACCCGTCACGGAAGTGCAGTAGATGTCAGCTGATGGTCCTAAATTGCCTATTAAGTAATGGATGTATGTGCAAAAACAGAGAAAAACCACCACTTACCATAGAGGAAGATTCCTGCAGCACCAAGACAAGGAAAAAATAAAAATAAAAAACACCCACACGCACACACACAGAGAGAGAGAACATGAAATTTTCAGGCATGGCCCTTCTTCAGCAGTAGAACGAGGTGGCTGTATGACAGAAGCTAGCAGCCAACTGAATGTGCAGTCCAGACTAGCAGCTCAAGGTAGAGGAAAAGCAGCATAGAGGGAAGTGAAAATGGGAGTCGCAAATGTAAAGGGTGTGTAAGGAAATTGCCACTGGAATGTGTGCTCCAACAAAATTAATTTAATAATACAAATGTGGATAATTTTACATTGTTGCCTAATGTGAAAATGTACTATTACTTGAAACTGTTGCAAACTGAAAATATCTATATAAATGAGAAAGCTTGGATGTATGTTTGGATATAATACTTGCCTCATTCACACCTTAAATGTGCAACAGATTTAAGTGAAATTTGGCACAAAGTTAGTAAATCGAGTGCGTAGTGACATAGGATAGTTTTTATCCTGCCAAAAAGAATAGTTCCTTTACAAATTGTCATTATGAATTCGCAAACACTGACAGTGCCACATTTACTCTTTGTTCTTTACGTTGGCCTACGAGTTGCAAACGATGGTTTTCAGAAATAAAAGCTAGAACCACCTGACATATGCTTGTGTGAGTTTAGTTTAAAAGCACTAAAACTGATATACCTGATAAATAATCATTTTGCAGGAAGAAAAATAAATCTGTAATTAACCTTAATTTTTTTTTAAATTGTAGTACCGGAAAGTTCACAAAGAGATGTCTTCATAAAATATTACGACATCTCGGTTATCACAACGTAATTACGTTTGTAATATATGCGTCATAATATATGTGAAAAATCAAAGCATGAAACAAAAATTGTAGACTGCTAAGATTATAGATACCGAGAGAAAAGTCAGTTCACTAAAATTCCAAAACTGGATGTGCAAGAGATGTTCATGATTCCATCTCGGTTCAATTCATTTCCAGTGTGTCTTCTATTTTGCTACTGTATACCCCCTGTAACATTACAAATTATTTTTACCAAAGTTTAAAACTTAAATGAAGATAAGTAACCCATTTTTATTATTTGGTCAATTTTTTTTATATATATAGAAATCAGTACAAACAGTTGTCAATGATTAACAAAACAGTGTTTTTTACTGACTGTTCAATATTCTACCGATTACATTAAATCCTAATACCTAACAACTATTAAATTTTACCTAATACCTACTCCTCCACCTCCACTTCACTTAAAACGAATGCATTCATTGGCCTAAGGTAGTAGCTTTTTGTTTCAATATTGGGAATAGTTTACATCACAATACACATAGTCACTAACATGGCACTTATGAAAGCAGCTTATTTATTACTAACTAGCATTTGCCCCTTGCTTCGTGTTTAGTATGTATAAAAATTCTTTACAGATTTTATTATATTACCAAATATTAAGGTTGGCAGGCATGAATTGTAAATGTCTTCTGAAAACTTTCCTTTGATTTACTTTTAACCTTAGGTTTGGTTTTCATACTGATGTCTGAGAGTTTTATTTCATTCATTTTTTAATTTAAAACAATTTATGAAATAGTAGAATAGCTGTCTGAAAAATTAACTGTACTAATTAGAGGCAATTATTTAGTAAAGTAAATTAAAAAAATATTGTTTAGAATGGGTTTTACTTTTGCGGTATAAGAAGTGAAGCAATGTTTAAGAGAAATAAGATGTTACCTTTATCTTACTTGGTAGGTCGGTAACTGTATTGCCACCATGTCCCATTTTTTAATGCTGATACAGAGAACTGCACGATAAGTGTGGTACTGCTAAATTATATCGATAAAGCAGATAACTGCAACTACGTCCTCTTGGAAGTTTGTTATAGTATAAGCTTTCTTTATTAATAATAACAGTAATAGTGATAAATATTTCAATGTAATAATAACAATTTATTTACATTCTGTAACAAACAAAATTCAACCTTTGAAATAGAATCTTTTTTTTCTGTTTGGATACTTGTTTTATTTTGACAATATATATATTTTATCAATTATTTCTGCTGTAAAATAGAAATTTACATGGATTAAAACTAATCTGACGCAGTATCACGCATTAAGAATTATTTTTTATTACCTTTGCTTTCAAATAGTGCCATTATTTCAGGCACATTTAAGTAATTAAGTGTCAATTTTTGATCACGATACAGTGTATTTATTAATGTGCATGAGACTGAAGTTACGATTTTACAATGGCATATTATCAGAGGTTGTGATTCGGTTGAAAGCAGCCTGGACCAGAATGACGACTAATACAGTTTGTTAAAATATTAAGGACGATGGATTTAGCTTTATAATTTACGTGGTGTAGCATTAGTTTATTGATTTTTTTTAATTCACTTTCACCAATTGAAGTCATTTTTACAGTCACATGTAAGTACTCCCAGTGGGTCAAGTTTTGATGGTGAAACTTGTCAATGTATTAATGTATATGAGACAGAAGCTATGATTTTTGAACGTAAACATTAGTTATAAATGTGACTATGTTCTACATCTACATCTATAGTCTGCAATTCACAATTACTGTGGTTGGCAGTGCATTCCAATCCCAAACAGAACAAGAAAAGAAAGAATACATAAATGTAAGGCATCTTATTCTCGAATCTTATCCCTCCTGTCATTGCGACCTAAATAGGTTGGCGGAAGAAGTATTTCGTTGCACTCGTAAATTAAGATTTTCGCATATTCTACAAATTAAACGAAAACGACGTCGTCTGTCCGCCAAACAATCCCAGCCCAACCCACGTATCAGCTCTGTGACACTTACATAAGGACTGTAACTAGCGGTCACGAATCGAGCGGCTCTCCTCTGTACTTTCTCTAACGTGTCAATCAATCCCTTGCGATACGGATCCCAAATTGCACAACAGTATTCCAAATGCGGACGCACTAGTGTTTTGTACGCTATTTCCTTTGTATGAGCATTGCACTTCTCAAAATACGACCTATAAAACGTAGTTTAGAATTAGCTTTGCCTACGACGGAAGTTATGTGCAAGTCCCATTTCATGTTGCTTTGTACTGTTACGCCTAGATACTTCAGGGAATCACGTGTCAACAACTGAATTGTTAACTTTGTACTCGTGAGCAAACGGGGTCTTTTTATTACTTATTTGCATTGCCTTGCACTTTTTACAGTTAAGTGTAAGCTGCCATTTACGGCACCATTCCGAAATAACATCCAGATCGCGCTGAATTTCAAGCAATAAATAAGTGCATCATCAGCAAAAAATCGCATCCTGCAATTAACGTTGTCACCGAGATCGTTTATAAAAATTAAGAAAAGAAGTGGTCCTATTACACTTCCTTGAGGAACCCCGAAGTAACATCTAGCTTTGAAGAGGCTTCCCCGTCAACAACGACATACTGCGACCGACCAGTTAGAAAATCGCGTATCCATTCGCAATCTGATCAGATATACCGTACGCTCGAATCTTCGCCAAAAGGTTGTGTGGTACAGAGTCAAAAGCTTCTGGAAATCCAAGAAAATAGCATCAACTTGTGATCCTGCATCGATAACCTTCATTACGTCATGCGAAAATAGAGCCAGTTGCGTTTCACACGACGGTTCTTGAAATCCGTGTTGGTTTGCTGTAAGTAACTCGTTTTCATCAGAAACTTCATAACGTTAGAGCATATGACATGCTCCAGAATTCTACTGCAACAGATGTTAGAGATATGGGTCGATAATTCCTAGGATCTCTCCGATCTCCTTTCTTGAAAACGGGAATCACCTGCGCTATTTTCCAGTCAGAAGGTACTTTTCTTTCTTCTAAAGATTTACGAAATATATCTGACAGAAATGGTTCTATTTCTTCCGCGTATTCCGAAAATACTTACTGGAATACCATCAGGACCCGGGCCTTCCCCCACTTCAGGAGCTTTAATTGCTTTATGATACCTACACTATCAATTTGAACTGGATCCATCTCAAATTCTACACGCCGTGCAAAAGCGGGAATGTTTTCCATGTTTTCGTCAGTGAAAGAATTTTTAAATTCGGTGTTAAATACGGTAGCCTTTTCGCGGCTGTCATCAACTTCCCGACCGTCTTGTAGAAGAACTGACATATTGTTGTCACTACCACTAACTTTTTTTACATACGACCAAAATTTCTTTGGGTTTTCGTTGAGACTCTTGGAAAGTGAGTTGCATCTAAAGTCATTAAAGGCCTCGCGCATCGCATTCTTAACATGTTCTCTTGTCTCAGCTAACTTTTCTAAATCACTCCTATACATCGTCCTCCTTGAGTGCATGTATCTTCCTTTGCTTTTTAAGTAACCTTTTAACTTCACGCGTATACCACGGGGGATCGTTCCCATCCCTGATTGTCCTTTTGGTATATAAGTCCATACCTTCCCTGACTATATGCATGAATCGAAGCCACATCTCTTCAACCGACCCTCTTCCTTCTATAAAGGTAATGTAATTATCCCTCAAAAACGCTCTTAAACTCTCCTTTGGGGCCTTTTCAAACCTGTAAACGACCCTTTCTTTTTTCTTTTGCGCGTGGCTATTAACTTTACTGTAGCAATTACAGCTTTATGATCACTTATTCCCATGGTGGTAGAAATGTCCGTGAATAATTCAGGCCTATTCGTAACGAGAATATCTAAAATGTTTTCGTTATCGTTGTGGCACCGCGTTGGTTCAGTGACGAGCTGCTCAAGATTAAGAGAGAGAAAAGGTCAAGAATAATTTCACAGGATTTTATCCCTGCCACCAGTAACGTGGATGTTGTACTGCAATTTATGTTGCTATCGTTATTAACTCAATAGCATGTAAGATAAAGCTAACATTTTATTTATCATTAACATTGCTTCACTTACTTAAACACTTTCTAAATAACTTTTTTTTTTACTTCACACAATAATTAATAAAAGGAACAGTTGATTCTTCTGACTGTGGTTTGAACAGCAACCAAAATTTGTACTCACTTTCCTTAGATGATATTATTCAAAAGTATTTGCGTATTATAGCAAACTAGATGTTACCTGAAACTTAGTACGCATAGACATAGAATTTCATTGCCAAAATTGGATATAGAAAGCTGTCAGTAACATAAGATTTGTCCCAAACAACACCGAGTCAGCATAATATGACAGGAAACCATCACTATATCATTCCATTGTTGAACCCGTTGCATGAAGAGAATCAATTTCCAACATATTTAAAAACAGAAACAAACAAAAATGAAGGTGCAGAGATGTGGGGGGAGGGGGAGGAGGGGGCCTTAACTGAGGGCAGCTTTATTTCACCTTGGTCTTTTCTTCAGCATGAGCATAAGATTTTGGTGCCAGAAACTTTTAGGCAGACACAAAGTAATAGTACAGCACAAAGCAAATTGTGCATCTATTCTAAATAATAAGTTTTGTCTCTAAATGAAATTTATTAACAAATCACATACTAACAGACTGCGCGAGAAGCACAGCTTGAGCAACCGAAGTAACATTACGGACATGCATCCGTATGTCTGTCACCATTCAATAAGTTTTCAATATTTCATGACTACAACCATTATTCATGCCAAAAAAATGTCCTTTGTCTTTCCTACAGATACAAAGTATTTCCTTGTCAAATTCCATCAATATCGGTATAGTCATTTAGTTGACAAAAATGTAACATAAATACAGAGACTAACTTCCACATTTATAATATTATTAGTGCAGATCACACATACACTGACTGCAAGAGAAACAATGTCTGATCAATATAACGTAAAAGAGTGTACACCAACAGCATTGTTACTCCACATATGATTTACCACACATTGCGCCCCTAAATTTGTGGTATTCTACAGCTTAACATGGAACCCGAACAACTGATTGTCAAGGCGTGTGGCTCATAAGATCAAAAACAATTCTTAAAAATCTTTGCTTCCACCAGGATTTGAACCGGAGACCAAACATTAGTAAGCAAGTTCTTAATCACTGAGCTACCAACCTGTTACGCGGGAAGGTACTACAGAGTAATTTATCAAAATTACATGACAACTTGTATTATTTATACAGAAAAAAGTATCCTATGTCCATCCTAATGCCAAATAGCATCTCCTTGTCAAATTTTATCACGATCAGATTAACCCTTTCGCATTTATAATATTAGTATAGACTAGCATTTACCCGCTGCTTTGTAAGCGCAAGTCTCGCTGTGTATAGAAATACTCTGAACTTTTTTAAATTTAGTATCAAATATTAACGTGGGGAAGCAAAAAATTTAGATTTCATTTAAAAAATTTCCTTTCTTTTAGTTATTTCCTTAGGTTCGGTTTTCTTACTATTGTTCAAAAGTTTTCTTTTTTTATACTTATATTTTAACACAATACAATATATCAAAAATAAGAAATTAAAGGCTACATGAAACATTATCGCTAATGGTCTAATAAGGACATATCAGGAATCAATTGTCCTCTTGGTCAGAAATTTGGGACACATTTTACGGAGGATAGACAGTGCTTATTAATGCAAAAACAAATGTACCTTAGACATAAGACAACATGAAAGTTACTGTCTACGATAGTTTTTGCAGTACAGTCAATGGCCATTTACAAAAATATCTTTGCCGCCAACGATAGCAATTGCTGGCAAGTTTTTGTATACTATATAGGTAAATTCTCATGCCGTGGGTAATACCGTGTATTTCTTGCTTATAACTTCTATGCACCCACCTGAATTTCGATTCATCTTTCTTTATCATATATCAAAACTGAAGTGGTTATATTGAAATACAGACTGGACCAGAAAAAATATATGTCGCAATTGCAACACGGAAATATAGGCATGATGTGCACAGCAGTTGTTTTGTTTTGGGATTAAATGTCATCAACATGGCAATCATTAAAGCAGCTTATTAATTACTAACAATAATTGAATGCCTTGTGCCTTTTGTTGTTCCAAGAATATTATGGTTCAGGCTGCAGTTCAACCTAACCACAATCTACAGTGATATTACCGCTACAAAATCAAACAATGCAGATACACCCAAATGCATGAAATGCATTGCTAAATACATTTTTGGTAATGACAACATTGTGTATTTCTGGATTAAAAGTACATTTACATAAATTATAACAATTTCTTTATACTACTTCAGTCTGAAATGCAAGAGTACTAAAACACGTGCAGTAATACATTGCTGCATCGGATGTAACGTTTATTCTTGTGGATAGATTAAAATGCGGCCTGCAGCAGATTAAAAATGTCGCCAAAGGCTTTTGACTTGAGATATCTCGAGAACCACCAGTAAGTGACGTAACTGTTTATCAATATTAACTATCAAATTGCAGTGACACCATATAGTGAAAACCCTGTACAATCGATACTAAGCACAGAATTACTTACCATAAATGTTACAGTTCAGTTACTCTTACTGAAGAGTTACTATATTACGTAGTGGTTTGAGTAACGATTTCCGTTTAATTATACTTATCTGCAAAATACGTAATTTTACATCTCATTGACATCTAGGTAATTAGAGGTGGGAAAGGACTTAGAGGGCAAAGAACAGGAAGGAATTTGACCATGGCCTTTTGTATGAACCATCCTGGCATTCATCTGAAGTGATTTGGGGAAACCATGAAAAATCCAAATCAGATGGCCGAATGGGAATTTTGATCCCGTCTCCTCCCAAATATGAGGCCAAAGCCTTACAGCTCACCTACCATGGCTTGGTCAAAAAAAAGCTCTAGACTAGTTTTGTTTTGTTTTATCTAATGACAAGAAGCAGCATGACATTTTTCCTTAATAATTCTTAAAGTGAAAAAATGTACAATGTAATAATCTTCACTCATAATTTCTGGGCTGAAAGGCCATGGTCGATAAGTAAAACTTAGCCCTGACGTTTCATCTTCAACTGCGGAAGACATCCTCGGAGGCTAAGTTGGCTACTTATCAACCACAGCCTTTCAGCCCGGAAATTATGAGTGAAGTTAATACTGGCCGTGAAAGCCTACACTGAATGTAATAATCATTTTTAATTTGCACAAATTCCCAGATTTTTGCATAGTCTGAAGAACATAACAAACCTTTACGTTGCACAATCAGACGCAGGAGAGGTCGCGCATTTTGCAGTGCACGGCCAAGATTGTCGTCATTGTTGATGGGTAGAAGGTCTCCATCGCGGGGGTCTGTATAAGACAGCAGAAAAGGTACGTCCGATAATCGGTGCAATCTTTCCACGAGTTGCCGGAAGTCGTCGTACTGTTTCGTTTCATCCCGCTTCACAGAGAAACGCCGAAATTCGGCATCAAACTGCAAAACAGTTGTTTGTACAAGGTAACTATTACAACAACATCTGTGAAGGTAATAGTATATATGTCTGCACAAAATAAGATCACAAACAGAATTTCTCTGAATGGTGACTTTATTTAGAAGAGCTATATCAATTTTTTAAATTTCAAAATAGAAACTGGGTAGAAAGTAG
Organism: Vandiemenella viatica; assembly: GCA_031002005.1. Lineage (NCBI taxonomy): Eukaryota > Metazoa > Arthropoda > Insecta > Orthoptera > Morabidae > Vandiemenella > Vandiemenella viatica. The sequence goes on from CM061919.1 coordinate 39,934,000, forward strand.
CATATCACAGCAATTATATAGATATATATAATTAATATTTCCTGGCTAAGCCCTAGCTTATGGTTCTGTTAAAATTCAAGCAACATTACTGTTTGACAAATGTTTTCAACGTATAAATATAAACTATGTCACTGTGGCATTAATGGTCAGAATTTTGAATAGTGCCAAAGCATAAAATTATCATAGAAGTTCTAAAAACAAGAAGAGAAACACAATGCTCAGTTCCTGCATGTCTGAATTATTTCCGACACAACTTCACCTCAGCGGTACCAGTTTATGAGCAGTCAGAAATAAATTAAAACTGGAAAGTATATGCCAGTAAACTTCAGCTATGGGCAAGTTGCTTAAATTACGATAGATAATTGAATAAATTGACTGTAAAGCAGAATAGGTTCAAGTAGAATTGCTGATGTAAACCCAATTATAGGTTCTATAAAAGACAGTCAAGATTCAACAGGATCAAGAGGGGTGGAGGAGGAGGAAGGTTGAACTGTAAGCACAGGGTATGAAACACAGAAACCAACAATGGGAACTATGACTGCAGTTTTTCTCGGCATTGTATATTTATGAATGTTTCTTGGGAAATAAATTAAGTAATACTATCATTCATAAGCAATATTTCGGCGACATAAATCTCTGTCACCATATTCAGGTGTAGTTTTAAGACTTGAAGATTGGCTAAAGCATGTTGTTTAAAAACTGGCATGGCAACGATAGACATTGTTACATTGCCTACCAGCATCTCAGACTTCATTAGATGACTGTGGAGCACAAAACACTGAGCGTTGCTGACGAGCAGCCTCAATAACAGGTATCCACGCATCACTTGGCTGGAAACCACAATCCTGGTTAACCAGAGGCAAAGCAAATTTCAAATGCTTCTGTCACCATATTCAGGTGTAGTTTTAAGACTTGAAGATTGGCTAAAGCATGTTGTTTAAAAACTGGCATGGCAACGATAGACATTGTTACATTGCCTACCAGCATCTCAGACTTCATTAGATGACTGTGGAGCACAAAACACTGAGCGTTGCTGACGAGCAGCCTCAATAACAGGTATCCACGCATCACTTGGCTGGAAACCACAATCCTGGTTAACCAGAGGCAAAGCAAATTTCAAATGCTTCTGTAATGACACTGTCCCAAAAGTCTCTCACATGTGTCAGTACCTTGGTTAATTTGAAATCAAATCCATATCCTTATTCCAAACTATGTTCAGACACTGCGGATTTGTCATTTTGTCTCATGTGAACATGACGGGCATGTTCCAAACAACATTGTTTAATTCATTGTACCATCTGGCTGATGCTCTTCTTTCCACACTCACACAGAATGCAATAAACTCCCAGTGTACAAAGGGCAAGTTCATCCTCTGTAGAGCGCAAAATGTACCTTAGTTTTGGTGGTGGTGCCATTTCTTGCTGGAACCATTCAAACCATCGATTTTGTGGTGCCAGAGTACAACAAAAAGGCTAAGTGATTATGTGGAATACTATCGCAATTATTAGGCCTGTGTTTCACTTCCCGGAATTCCAACAACATCGATGGTTGGAAGGGTTCTAGCAAGAAATTGCATTAAGAACATTTTCCCACCACCACCAAAACTAAGGAACATTTTGCACTCTCTGAAGGATTACCTTGCCCTTAATACACTGGGAGTTTATTGCATTCCATGTAAATGTGGAAAGAAGTACATCAGCCAGACAGTACAGTGTATTAAACAACATGGTTAGGAACATGTCCGGCATGTTTGCCTGGGGTAAAAGGACAAATCAACAGTGGTGGAACAAAACTGTATGTCGACGTCTTACGGCTACACCTGAAGATGATGATGGAGATTTATGTTACTGAAATATTGTGTATAAATAATAGTATAACTTGATTTGTTTCCCGAAAAACATTTATAAATAAATGGGAACTATATTTTAATATTTCCTGTGAATTTCAACTACTTTATTGCTGTTAGTGAAGCATTAATGGCAGTAAATACAATAGTCTTCTTCTTTTCTACTGATATTTCTTCATCCTTTCACTAGGTTGTTTTCCGATTTCTTCTGTCCTGACTGTATTAGTTTTTTGCTTTCTCTTTAAGGTCCACAAACTCTGATCTTTTTTCCAAGATTTAATCTTTCTTAAGATCAGTTTCTGCTATGTCCATTTTTACTCCAATAATTTAACAAATTTATGTTCAAGAATTTATCAAAATAATCAAAAAAAACTTTTTTTTCAGTCTTTCTAGATTCATTCTTCCCATGTGACATAAAAAAGCAATTCTTTCCCTGATAAAATCTGATTTTTCATTTTTAATTCTTTATCACTCCTTTGCTTCAATTTATTTCACTAAGTACTATTATAAATATCATTAATTACAGTAAAGTTGATAACTCTATGACAATTTCCCAACATGCTTATAATAATTTATGTACATGTTCACTTTACACTCCTTAATTTTCCAGTGTACATTTTAAATCACCTCATTATGAATTTTATTCCAGTACCCAGCTCACCCAACCGTGACAGAAAACTCCCTCAGTACCATCTGGTTTATAGTGAAAGTCTGCTCTTCCTTTACCATCAA